>JANUSC010000496.1:0-120379 GCA_025200525.1 Camellia lanceoleosa | reverse complement strand
AAGATCATCATAACACCAATCCTATCAACATGGCCTAATACTCAAGAAGATTAATTGAAACTCCACATAAAGTACAATTTTAATTCAAACCTCATTTAAAGTTTCAAAATCCTAAGTATGGTTTCATGAAAATTACTGATTTTCATCAGTTTCGCCTCTTAAATCCACCAATCATCAAATATTATCCATCAATATCTTAAAACAATTAAATATTTCAAAAAGTTTGAGAAAACCCAAATTTTTTAATATAAACATCTTTTAATCAAAGATTTCAAACTCCAAATCAACCCTATACTTCCTATAATACAACATAATTGAACAAATTCATAAATGATTAGAGTTAAGAGAACTCCTTATACCGCATGAAGGTGAAAGCAAACAATGAAGATCCAAGCAAGAACTCTAATGAATCCGCAATCTAATCGGTCAAGAGAATGATTCTTCACCTCATTCACTAATCTTCGCATGATCTAAGGTAGATCCTCAGTGTAATGAGGTGAAATCAAAGGTTTTTAGAAGGCTAGAGTTTTAGAACATGAAGAGGGAAGAGAGAAAAGAGAGAAGAAAAAATGAGAGAAAAGGAACAAAAAGTGGGCTTACACATTACGTTGATCCCGAATAGATCGTAAGCCGAAAGCGATCACACTTGGCGCTTGAGTGAACACAACCAACTCTTAGCATTCAAAGCTTGCAAACAAAAAAGTATTGGATACCTCAAAAGATTGCTTGAGAGAACAATCCGCTAAGCTTAATCAATGAGAAAAGAAAGAAAAATTTCAGAGCTGTTACAAAGCACCTCCCAGTGTACCGCAAGGCGAGAATGTGAAACTCCTGAAAGTACATCCTCTCTACAAGATTCTGCACAAAAAGATGGTCTAGATAATTCTCACACTCGAATCAAGATAAACACTTAAGCCCTTCTCTACCTTCCCATTGATATCTTCCTTGATAGATTCCACATCGTGATCATTCTGTTGTCCTTCTATACCCTTTGGGACTCTCGACTCTAGAGTAGGTTGCACAACCACAAATGGAAGAAAGCCGGGCCGAATCTGAAACGGACCTCACCATGATGCATGTCAAACTAGCCTACTACACCCAACATCTCTCATTCCCAAAGATGGCTATTAACATCTAGCTACATCGCCATATTTCCTACCAATGCAAGTCACCACCACATTTGCCTTCCCCCGGATCATATATTGGTAACTTGAAATCATAATCCTCTATAAACTCCATCCACATCCCTACCTCAAATTGAAGTTTTTCTATAAGAATATATATTTCAAACTCTTTTAGATTGGAAAACACTTCAAATCTCTCCCCATATAGGGTAATGCCTCCAGATTTTTAAGGCAAAATCACCACCGCTTAGCTTTTAAGTCGCGGAGCAGGATAGTTTCTCTCATATGTTTTCAACTATCGTGACCTACACACTACTAACGCCCCTTGTTCCATCAATATATAACCCAAGCCTTCCCCGAGATGCATCACAATAAACCGAGTAACCCAAACGCCTCTCCAAAATAATCAAAACTGAAACGGTGGTGAGTCTATCCTTAAGCTCCTGAAAAGACTTTTTTCAAGCCTTACTCCGCACAAATTTAATTTCCTTTCTTATTAATTTGGTTAACGATGAAGCCAATCTAGAGAAATCATTTACAAAACGTTAGTAATACCCGTTTAAGCCTAAGAAACCTAGATCTCAAAGGCATTCTTATGTTGTTCAATCTTGCATCAAGGCCTATCTTAGACAAATCTACAATCACCCCATTCTTGGACACCACATGGCCTAAGAATTTAACTTTTTTTAGCCAAAACTCACAATTCTCGAACTTAGCATGCAAACATTATGCTATAAGTAACGCAAGTACAATAGCTGTTCTCATGTTCCTCCTTGGAGGGTGAGTAGACTAAGATGTCGCCAACGAAGATAACCACAAATCAATCTAAGAACTCATGATTGACTCGATTCATCAAATCCATAAACAAAGCCGTGCATTGGTCACCCTAAAAGCATTATTAAGAACTTGTAATGGCCATACCGTACGTAATGCCATTTTCTCAATATCCTCCTCCTTACCCTCAACTAGTGATACTGGATCTCAAATCAATCTTTGATAAACAACGCCAATTCTTTAACTAGCCAAACAGATCATCTATTCATGGTAATGGGTACTTTTCTTAACAGCTACCTTGTTCAACTTCCAATAATCGATGCATAGTTGCAATGTCCTATCTTTCTTGTTTGCAAATGAAGCGGATGCTCCTTAGGTAAGGTACTAGGCGTATGAAGCCCTTATCTAAAAGCTCTCGAGTTGAATCTTTAACTCGTGCAAATCTATATAGTGCCATGGAAATTGGTATCGCTCCGAGTACTAAGTCAATGGAGAATTCAATCTCGTGGGTGGCAACCTAGTAAGATCTTCAGAAAACATTTGGGTATTCACAACCACCTCAAGAAATCACCTCGACCACATCACTTCATTACCCAAGAAGGTTGCAAGGAGAAAATTAAGTTCACCTCGACCATGCAAGCCATGCAATGGCAAAAAACCTATCACCTCAATCTCCTAAAAATAAAAGCAATCACCACTGAGGTGTACATGGTAACACTTATATGGTAACAATCTATGATGGCCCATATGAAAACAACCAATCTATGCCTAGGATGACATCGGGTTCGATATGTCTAATAAAATGAAATCAATAGGAAGTAAGAGACCGACAACCTATATCTCACAACCATGTATATTCTGATCCAAGACAACCTTTCCCTTAATCGGTGACTTCTACCTTAAGCAAAAATGCTAACCAAGCCATTTCTAACCCAAAAATTGATGTAATGTAGATTAAATGAAAGAATGAGATGTACTAGTATAAATCAACACATTGGCAATAGAGTTGAACAACAAAAAGTTACCTCTCACAATGAAGGTGTTGGCAACTTATTCGACATGGTATCAAAGATACACGCACCCCTAAAGGCCTCGATCCACCTCGCCACCCCCCGAGCATAAGTTTAGTACATAGATTAAGCCAAAGAGGCTCTTGATTGCCCTCAAGGTTGGTTGACAAGATTGGTCGATGGATTTGTGGTCCGCCTCAAACAAGATGCCAGATATGCCCACCTAATTGAAGGCAAAACCTCTCAAGTGCCCCGATCGCTACACTAATATCGTAGGAGGCTACCCTCTTCCGGCCCCGACCTTGAGAACAAGTCAATGACGGTAGACTATAGGCCCGCCTCAGGGGAAAACTAAAGATTTGTGGCCTAACTAACCACACTTGAAGAAAATGAACAATTCTAGTTACCTTCCCTAATCAAAACTTGGCACGTGAAAGGTGGATCTAAACTATGTAGCATGTGACTACTATGGGTGGAACCCCTTTGCCGCTTGTTGTCCCTTGCATCCTCGTAAACATCTGGGTTCATTTATCTAGAGCTCCTCATCCACTCCTCCTCTCCGTCTGGAATCACGGCCTCATGTGAGCCCCCACATTCACTAGGGTGACCATAATCCCAAATCATAGACCCAAATCCACCTTCAGAAGAAGCCCGTCCTCAACCTTTTCAAACTCGATGCAATGTGTTCCTCCATCACCACAAGTTCCGCAAATCTAGATAGGCTTAGAAAGCTACCTCGACTTAGCTACAAATGGTTTAACTGCTTGAGCCGAAAACTACTCCTTCAACTTCTCCCCTAGCAAGGATAGGAAAACTTGTCCTCGAAGGCATTGACAAAGGTGTAGACACCTCATTTTTTATCGCTTTAAGACTTGGGTACCATTGCTTACTTGACGGCAAAGTTATCTTGTGCAAATGTTCAATTTCTTCGAAGGAGAGAGTCAAATCCCAACCCACCCCATTTTGGACCAAAACTATTTTGAATGATTTGGACCTTAAAACACTCTCTTCAAGATATTTTGAAACAAAGTTTCTATGATGTTCCGACACCGATTTTGTTAAATATTGGCGCTTTTTCAAATCGAGCAAGGACAAAGTGGAATAAATGAAGGAGAGGTGAACTCTTTGAAAATAATCTTTCAAAACACCTTGTTTAGGGGTTTGGAGTTGAAGAAAATTAGAGAAGAGGGAAGAAACCAAGTTGTAAAGAAAATGGGCATGAACCGCTAAGAGAGTAGTCAGCCCTCGCTAAAACATGCCTATCTATTTGTAAATCCTGATTTCAGCCATGAGGCCATCACTGTTGGAAAGTGGACTGGCTTATTTTTCACTCAAGAATCTCCTAAAGCCGAAGTCCGATAGGGAGATATGGTTGGTTGAAGGCATCAATCCCAAGGACTAAATCGAAAGCGCTTTTCACTAAAAGAGAAATATCTTTAGAACACTTAATTTTGATGTGAGGTTTTCACCATTAGAAATAAGACTTCGAGGTTCAATTTAGGCACAAGAATGGACCTATAAAGGAGTTCGTAAGAAGAAGATATGCCCATTTGAATAGTCTTAAAAATGTATTTTGTATTTATCGCTAAGAAAAGTGGCCGGTCAGCTAGAAAAGTGGGTTGTCGGCCACTAATGTCCCAAACTCAGATATTTTGTAGATTTTTTTCCCTCCAGCTATTCTACACAACCTCCAGCTATCCCAATTTAGATATTTCGACCAAGGCTTGTATTTTTTCTATATACCATTCTTCTATTGTTTTGAAGGTTAGAAAATTTTAGGAGCCTCTCTCTACAATCCTCTCTCTAGAATTTTCTCTCTGCTATTTTGCACACACTTGCATACAAGCCCTTAGCTTTTGCATATCAATTCTGACCAAATAATTCTCACCTTTAATGAGATAACTTTGGACCTTCTTGGAGCTCTAGAAGAGGATTTTGGCTTGGGTTATTATTTTGTTACCTAAAGTGTGCTTGGCTTCAAGAGGTATAAGGCTTGCCTTTTAAACTTGTCTTGCATATTTTAATTGGTATCCTTTTGTACTATTTTGACCTCGCTTTTCAACTTAAAAACTCTGCTTTTAAGGTTTAAAATGGTATTTTAAGTCTTGTTGTTAGGGTGTTCCTCTTTTTGCTTTTGGCTTTTGAAGCCTTTTGTGCCATTTCTGTTATCTTTAAATCAAACTTTTTCTTAAACCACTGAAATTTAGAGTTATTTTAGTGGTAAAAGTGTATTTTGCGTTCCAAAGTCGAGGGGTTAGCCTCCCTGCAGGTCTCTTCCATGTAGTTAGCATTACAAAGTAGCATGATTTTGTGGCTTAACTTAGCTTAATCTTAGCATGTTTTAAGCTCTATTTTGACATGTTTTAACTCTTGGGTTGGTTGGAGCATTGGTTGCTTGCTTTTTGTACTTGTAGTGCAATTATGCTTACTAGCCTAGCATGCCTAATGAGTTAGCCCATTATTCTAGCTTGAGTTAGCTTGACTTCAGCATGTTTTTAGCTATTATTTTTACATGATTTAAATCTATTTCGGTCGGTTAAGTCCTTCGGCTTGGTTTGTATGGCTATAGTGTAACTGTCTTCACTAGTCCATTGCTTTGAGGTTTTGAGCATGAAGTATTTGAGTTGTTTGCATGTTTTAGCATCATTTAACATGTAATTTCAGCATCATAACCTCCGCTATGTGCACATGTATTTCGCTTCTTTCATTGTGTTTGAGAGTTGTGCTTTGAGCCTTGCTTTATGAAGCCAACAAATGAGCATGTTTTTTCTTGCCTTCTATGCTTCAATTCCAAAGATGATTTAGCCACTATTTTGGCATGTTTAAGCTCTTTCCAGAGTCGGTTTAGTCATTTAAGCTTGATATTGCATGCCTCTTGTGTAATGTTCTTCACTAGTTTAATACCTTTGGCTTTTTGAACATGTTTTTGGTATGTGTTGCTTACATGATTTAGTGTCTTTAGCATGCCATATCAGCACTGAAAGTCTGCAATCTCCCTTTGTTCTTCACTTTTGAATTTGCTTTTGAAAGTGGTCTTGAGCCCTTGTTGGCTTGAGCATGAAATTGAGGCATTCATGCCTAATGGTTTTAATCCTCTCTTGAGGGTTTCTACTAACCAACAACATGAGGCCTCTTTCATGCTCAAGGTACTTGTGGCTTAAGCCCTCTTTCTCGATTAGAGGACTTCCACTTTGGGACTTAATCTATGAAAGGACTAATCGTAATCTAAAATGTGTAAACAAAATGAAACAAGTAAAACATGAACAAAATAAGCATTCATGTTGCATTGCATGTGTTTGGATCGACATTAATCCAAACACAAGAAATGTGGAACGCTTATACTAAAGTGATGAACGTGTCACGCTTGGTCGCCACACCCTTGATCGTGCATGATAGGTGGAGGCTCTTTAAGTCTTATTTTTACATTCACTAAGCTTGTACAAGCTTGATTCTTGGCCATCATGCATTGAGATGCTTGATTGATGGCTTGAAAGTCGAAAGTGCCATACTCCTTTGAGCCGAGAAATGATAAGGAGGGTGGTCGACACGCATTTCTTGAAAAATACATTGCTTTGCCTCTATTGTTCTCTGCTGAAAAATAGAAGCCCGGAAAAATAGGTGGTCGACCGCCACTTGCACCAGCCGACCACCAGTGAGGTAGCCGAATCGACTACCCGGCAGAGCTTCCACCAATGTGTTCATGTGCTGGAGCAGAGGCAATCTAGAAGTTTGTACAAAGGTTTGGAGATCAAGCCGAGTGCAAACAGAATCAACCTGGCAAGACCATGGATTTTCGGGAGGAAGCCAACTGAGCATGCATGTCTCCCTCGCCCGTGAGCCCATTTCATTGCTTATGATTAGTTTGTGTAACTGGTTAATCAATTCATTTTGTAATATTTAGCTAGCTTAGAGTAGTTAGTTAATTTATTTCAATTGTGTTGTAAATAAATAATTAGCTAGAATAGTTAATTAGTTGATTTGTAATAATTAAGTAGCTTAGTTTAGCTATTTTTTTTTATTATTTTGTAATAATTAGTCTAATTAGTTTAATTAGATTAGTTTAAGTAGCTTAGCTTAGCATAGCTAGTTAGCTTATTTATTCGGACCCTCCTTCGCGAGAGCACAATGTTGTAATAAGTGTGCATGTGTGTGTGCATGTCTTCCAACCCCACGTCTTTCTCCCTTTTATTTATCCGCTTTGATGGTTAGATTAGGGACATTTTCGATTAGCATACCTTATGCTTGCATGTTTGCATCATTCTTTTGTATTGCATGCACCGGCTTAGTGCATCATTCAAACCGCACGCATAATTCCAATACTTATTTGAATACGTGTTTCAAAGCATGTTATCAAATTATTGCATTTGTATGCCATCTTAGATAGTCAGCCTATTTAGTTGCATTATTGCATGTGTTGCATTAGGCATTTTGTATAGTAAGGATCATGCATTGTTTCTAACTAGTTTTTTGTTTTGGCTTTGGAGTACTCTCACGAGTCTTTAAGCTTTAGCAAACTTGCATGTGTGTAAGTGCCATGTTAGCATGCTTGCCATGAGGCTATGTGCTTAATTGCTATAACAAAGATGAATGCTTGTGGATGAAGGCTTTATTGCTTGAATTGGAACAATTCGATAAATGTGAGTTTTAAGCCCACTTTACTTAAGTGGCAAAATCATGTTTTAAGCCCATCATATTTGGTGGCAAATGCTTTTAGCCCACTTGAGAGTGGCACTTTCAAACCATTTTCGAAAACAAACATGAGTTGTTTTGTTCCAATTCATGCGATATAGTATATACTTGTATGTTGTGCGATCACATAGAAATGTTAGCTAATGAACCGTAATAAGAATACATGTGTTTATAAAACAACATATCATGATTAATAGAGGCCGATCTTTGATTGGGCTAGCGGGGTGCCTATTTCATGACCTCGCCTCGCACTCCAAGTTCCCGAGCCGAGGCAACTTTGGTGATGATAGACACGCGGCTTGGCACGACTCGTGGTTTCCTAAATTTCCCAAAATAAAAATATTTAGGTGGCATCATTCGACAAAGCACTCCAAGTTTGGCATTATTTGATTGAAAATGAATTTTCCAAAAATGATTTGCAATTGACTCTTGGTGATTTATCGCCTTACATTGCACTTTGTGAGATTAGATTCAATCGCGGACAAGAGTCCGAATCAGAGACCAATTCGCCTCAAAGGGGACGCATTAAGAAAGTCGAGCTACGCTGGCATCACTTGGGATTTAGAGAACCCGACTAACTCATGATATGTTGTTTTATCTACACTTATGTGTTTCTTTGCATTTCATTTGCATTAGTGCACCTAAGTCACAAGAGTTTGCTATTTGCTATTCTCGAGAGGTTTGCGAGGCTTGCTTGGAAAACCTTGCCATAAGGTTGACCTTGCAAGCTCGCCACGATGGGGAACGCAAACCTTGGATCTAAACTACCGCTGTAATGCTGCTTGATCCTCCTTTCACTTCTGTTAGGAGCGAGAGGTATATTAGGTGGTCTTGCTAAGGCACCCTTTTGACCAATCAACCTAGTTGCATATCTAAGCCTTAGAGACTGCTCCACTCTAGAATGTGATGTCGCCCAAATGCAAGATTGTATGAAGCCACTTGTTGTGTATAGTGAAACCCCAGTTCGACGGTAAACTAGGACAAGGTAACCCTACCCCACCATAAGGGTGTTTTGGGCTCTCACTTGCTTGATATGTGTTAGAGTGTGTCTTGCAGAATGTGCATAGCAGCTGCTGTTGGTATCTGCTTGGTGTAATTCAAGAGAGAGCACAAATATTCGCTATGCTCATATCTCATATGTTGAAATCAGCCGAGATGTCGCTCTGCTTTTCTTTTGCAAGGTAGTCCCGAACCATAGCTTCAAAAGGCTTCAATATCTCCGGGTACATTGACTTATGTTAATAGACTTTGTCGTCGAGATTCGCCTAAGGGCAACCAGTTGTTTCCTTCTGCTAGAGACAAGGCAAAGAAAGGCCAAATAGGGCTCATTGATTCAACCGATCCGACAAATACCGTAGATCACCTTTTGTTTAACTCGAGACTATGATGGCATAGAGTTCTAAGAAGTTGTGGCCATGATAGTGGCATTTAACCAGTGGAACCGCCAAAGTAGATGAGACCACGTCAAATGCAACGCCCATCTAGGCATCCGCCACATATCTAATCTCAGACCTCAAATTAACTTTGACCCACTCCCGCCAGCTGAAGATTCACAAGGTCCGGATCCCCGAGAAGGGTTGGCTCAAGCTCGAAGTTTTCACACCTGTGCACTTAATGAGAGGCTTTATTCCTTGATATTAATGAGCTCGACTCCAACCACATTAAAAAATTGCTAACCTTGAGAAGCAATTCTAAAAGGCATGTGGCCTTAACTCTATTCTCGACATTATGATGGGTACACCAAGGTCAGCCAGACGACTCACAAAATATTCAAAATGCCACATATTGACCGCTTCAACGGTCTGGAGATCCTATGGTACATATCCGCTTTTCTTAGATGTCCAAACCGATGGGTCCGACTAAGCCACGTAAACTCTCTCAGATGGAAGAACCTCAAGTATAGCAAATGACTTGGCACGCCAAGTTGGAGGATAAAGTGAAATGTAATCGAAGAGTTGGCTAAGGCCTTTGTCAATCAAGATTTACAATACCCAACTTGAAATGACCATTCAAGAGCTTAACGCAACCCAAATAGAATCCAACAGAGCCTTTTATGGAATTTGTTGCAAGGTAGAGAGAAAAGAAAGCATAGATGACAGATCGCCTTCTAAGAGGGATCAAGTGGATAATGGTGCGTAACCTGAGCCTCGATATGTCGCAAAGTTGATAGTGGCTCCACTATTCACTTTCAAAAGTCTCATGACTTGGGGGTTCGGGGATTGAGAGTGTGTTCAACAGAGGATTATTCCTAGAACAAGTAAACCTAGAAGAGGGTGTTTTCCTAGAGTACCAATGTCGTGGTAGCACTATTCCCAAACCCATCAAATCAATATACCACCACAACCGACCTTTTTGCCAAACCAAGCCTACAAATAGCTAGCTTGACCCGAGCTCAGGCGTAACTTTCGCCTCTATATGAGCCTAACCAACAAGACTAAAAGTCCCGGCGAAAAGAGGGTATCTCAAATCCCTTGATCCTCAATGTCCGCCTCGACCCACTCCTTGCTAGACATAACCCTTTTAAGTACTATGTACCATCAACAAAGGCAAATATGGCACCGATCACATACCGCCTTCATTATGAGGTCCGTAATCTCATCGACAACGACGATAGCTCCACCTCAAGACCCCAATGACCAAGTACCTCGCCTACACCTTAACCTCATCTATACACTACCACCTACCTTAACCCCAAAGATATACATCACCCCTACCATCTACCCAAGCCCGAGGTGTTTATCCCGTAAAGCATGGACTTATGCATGATGGATGCATTCGAGCCCCAATCATCTCAAACTCACGAACCCACTAATTTCGAGCTAATGAGAATGATTGAAGATCTTCGTGAGAACTATGGAAGATTTAGCCTTTGGGATATTGGGTTCGTATTGACCACACCACATACCGGGAATTTCATGTCAAAAGGCTCCTTAATCTTGGGACGCCGCTTTTGAAGAAGGCCAATCCTTTGGCAAAGCGGAGGCAAATGGCAAGAACAAGGTTGGCTCACCCCACGCCATCGCTTGAATACCGATGATCATCCATGTTTGTGTTCGCTTTGAACGCTCAAGGTCTTGGCAAAGCGCTTTGCCTTGAGCCTTTGAAACTTGTCTGCTTTTGTGCTTGGTTGTGGACGCAGACCTTGTTGCTTCTAGCATGGGGAAGAGGGTGGCCTATCGCCACCAAACAACCCATCACCAAGGCTTATGCTCATCGGCCATCGGGTGGTCGGTCGATTATAATCGCCTGCTGGTTACTCAATGATGGCCATGGCCATTTTTCTCCTTTTTCAAATATTTATTTGCCAGCTGTTGTTCACTGATGCTCATCTCTATACACATGTATGGACGGATCAAGGCAAGCTTGTAGCTTGTTTTTCTATGTAAGGAGAGGTCTCTCCCCTATTTTTAGGGTTAGACATTTTGTGAGCAAAAATTTACTCTCTCTAGAACTCTCTCTCTCTCTCTCTCGCTATTTTATGCTTGAGAGTTAGTTTTCTCTTCACTTTTTGTACTAAGATCGTTAGCCAAACACCTTTATCGTAGAGCTGAGGTTCTTGGAGGTCTTGTTTGGGCTCCCAAAGCTGGTTTTAGCTTAGAATTCCACATGTTTGGGAAGTGAGCTTCAAGGGTAGGGACCTACCTCTTTTTAAACTTTGTTTTGCTCAAGTGCTTGGCCATCTCTTTATGCTATTTTGACCTAGTTTTTCAACCATAAAAACTCGATTTTAAGGATTTAAATTGTGGTTTAAGCCTTGTTGAGTTAGGAGGGTTGTTTCATCTTTTGCTCTTTGGCTTGTGAAGCCTTTTA
The DNA here is from genome assembly GCA_025200525.1 of Camellia lanceoleosa. Lineage (NCBI taxonomy): Eukaryota > Viridiplantae > Streptophyta > Magnoliopsida > Ericales > Theaceae > Camellia > Camellia lanceoleosa. Next base: position 108,972 of record JANUSC010000496.1, on the reverse strand, counting down.
TGATACTTTTAAAGGCTTTTAAAGTCAACCTTTTTTGGCCTTTAAACCATTGAATTCCAGGGGAATTTCAGTGGCAAAAAGTTTGTTTTGAGGTCCAAAATAGGGGGGTGCCCTCCCCTCCTTGTCTCTCTATTCCATGCCTAGTTAGCATTACAAAGTAGCATAATTTTATGGCTTAACTTAGCTTAATCTCAAAGATGTTTTAGGCTTTTTTTGTCATGCTTTAACTCGCTTTTGAGTGGTCTTGGTCATGTGGCTCATGTTTTGTATAGCTATAGTGCAAATGTCTTCACTAGCTTTGTGTTTTAAGGCCCCTAACATGCTTTGCACGAGATGATTCCATGATATAGCATCATTTTACATGTGATTTTAGTGCATATACCTCTGTCACACTCTCACTTAGTTCACTCTTTCATTGCTTTTGAGAGTTGTGCTTTGTGCCTTGTTTGCGAGTCAACATGCGAGCATGTTTTTCTTGCCTTTTTGTAATAACCCGACCCTCGTACATGATTCTGGTATCTTTGCAGTCCTCTATTCTGTGTTTTTGAATGCTTATTGTGAAATTCTATACGAAACTACATTGAATTAAATGAAACTTGGAAATATGGATTCCTATCTGTTGAATAAGAAAATTATCTGTTGCACTTAAACTGTTTGAATCCGGAATTGGAAGCCTTAGAGACTTAATTTTCTGAAATTGATTTGACATTTGAAATCTGCATGATTTTTAAGCTATAATGGGATTTTCTGTGGAATTTTAATTTGGGATGGTTAAACGATTGAATTTTTGTCTTATTCACCCTTATAGAAATATCTCTATATATCAAAGTTATTGGATCATTTTGACTTAGAAGCTTATTGAAATATCTCCTGGAGGAAGAACTTAGTTGAAAGAAGGGTTGTGAGGAGTAGCTCATCAAAAAAGGTAGAGACTTGTGAGATTGAAGGGAGATCTAGATAGTGAAGTTCAAGGTAAGTCTAAGTTTCCCAAATTCAACCCTTTCTTTTTAATTTGGAGAAGGAATTTCTTGTTATGGTGTACCCTAGAGTTGTAATGAGGGTTTTGGATGTATTGATTTATTGGTAAGATGATTCTACTACCTGCTTGTGTTAACTTGATTTTGTTTCTTGAATTACCATGTTGGAACCCATATGTGTATATATATAGCTATATATGTATATATGTGTATGTAAGAGACATAGGTTGTGGTGATGATTAGTTGATCTTCCATGATTCAAATGGTTGTGTGTTTGTACCCTTAATTACATGATCTTTGCACCATATTTTAGCATTTAAAGCATCTAATTTGGACCTTGTTGTTGATCACCAAACATGGGGTTTTGTATGATTTTCGATCGCCAAATAGGGCCATCAGACGCAAGCGGAGGTCGGGTCGACGCATGAAAAGAGGGAAAAAATTGGGAGAACATATCGCTTTTGGCCGCCGAGCGATGGAGAGAGACCAGACGCAGGTCCATGTCCGCGACATGCGAGGGGTGGCCGACGACACGCCCAGTCAAACCTCGTCATGAGTTTTACGCGCTTAACCCTCAACTCTTTTCGAATTTGTGTTTTATACCATTTGATGATTGTACATGCAATTGAAATGTAATAACGCAAGAAATGGTTTAAAAGGAGAAGGGAACTAATGTGTGTTATCTATGTGTGTAGGACACACCACAGGAGGAACCACCGCTCCGCAACAACACGGTGAGTAATAATAGTACACTGAATGTACATTTATCTACCGTTAATATCCGTTATTACCATTCTGTTTTCTGTTAGTCACGACATTAACATATGTATTGATTGAACTTGGTGGCATGTGAGGTTGACAGAATCTATGTACATTTCGATATTTCGGCCGAAGGTCGCTTATATATTTCGGGCCGAAAGGTCGTTCAGATATTTCGGCCGAAGGTCGTTTTGTATATTTCCCGAAGGTCGTTCAGATACTCCGGGCCGAAGGTCGTTTCAGATTGGGCCAAGAGGTCGCTCATATGACTAGGCCAAAGGCCGTTCTGAAAATATAACAAAGATCAAACTAACTAATTAGAATCCATTTTGTGTATGCACTGCTTTTGTATTTTGATTTAAATTGCATATTAAACTATTTACGCATCGTCATTCATCGAGCTTGTCTCACTCAGAACTTTTGTCCGATTCTCAGAGGTAACCAACTTGGAGGTCATAGCATCATTATCATCTACCTTTTTTTTTTTCAACCTAAGTACCACTCAAGCACTGAGAAGCTCTTTTGTGTCTTAGTACGCTTTGTTAAATTTTGTTGGCTCATGCTCCATGCCACCAAGTTGAATTATATCTAATATTTTGTATGTGCCCAATTTATGGGTCGGACTTGTAAATGTATACGTATGTATGTATTTTACTCGCATATATGATCCCTATATGTCTATTTGTGAGTTTTGATCCCGCATATTTGTAGTGGTTCAATGGATGTGTTTGCATGTTAATCTATTATATTAACGCCTGCTCAGCCCTAATATTATATATAGCAGATAAGTGTTCTGTTTCGAGCAGGTCATGCCCAAATTTTAGGGCAAGTTTGGGGCATGACACTTTATGCTATGATTTCAAAGATGATTTAGCCACTAATTTGGCATGTTCTAGCTCTATCATGAGTTAGTTTAGCCCTTTGAGGCTTGTATTGCATGGTCAAGTAGCAACCTTCTTCGCTAGCTTAATGTTTTAGGCTCTTAACATGACTTGTATGTGTTGTTTTCATGATTTAGCACTATTTTTCATGCCATTTCAACACTAAAAGTCTGCAATCTCTCTATTCTTCACTTTTGAATTTTCTTTGAAAGTGGTCTTGAGCCCCGTTGGCTTGAGTATGGAATTGAGACATTCATGCCTAATGGTTTTAACCTTCTTGAGGGTTTTACTAACCAACAAAGATGAGGCTTCTTTCATGTTCAAGGCACTTGTGGCTTAGGCCATCTTTCCAATTAGAGGACTTTCACATTGGACTTAATCGGTTAAAGGACTAATTGGTAAGCTAAAATGTGTAAAAAAGAAATGAATCAAGTAAAACATGAACAGATAAGCATTCGTGTTGTATTGCATGTGTTTGGTTCGGACGTTAATCCAAACACGAGAAATGTGGAACGCTTTCATATCAGAGTGATGAAACGGTCACGCTTGGTCGTCGTCACCCTTGATCATGTATGATAGGGTGGTGGCCTTTTGAGTCTTATATGTACATTCACTAAGCTTGTACAAGCTTGGTTCTTTGGCCATCATGCATTGAAAATGCTTGATTGGTGGCTTGAGAGCCGAGTGCCACACTCCTTTGAGCTTGAGGAATGATAAGGATGGAGGAAGTACATACATTTCTTGGAAATACTCTGTCTTGCCTCTGTTTGTGCTCTGTTGCAGCAAAATAAGAAAGTTTAGGAAGAAGGGTCGACCGCCACATGTACTAGCCGATCGCCACCGGCCACTGGGGCAGGCCGATAGCCATCAATTGTAGCCGATCAACCATCAATGTTTGTTTGAGATGGAGCATAAGTGTTCTGGAAGTTGGCACAATTTTCAGAGGATCAACGTTGTGCAAACAGAGGCATTCATGGCAAGGCGGTGGTATTTTCGAAAGGAAGCCAACCGAGCATGCATGTCTCCTCGCCCATTTGCTTTGTTTTGTAATTAGCTAGCGAGCTAATTCATTCATTCATACAAGTGTTGTAATATTTTAATTAGCTTAGAATAGTTAGTTAAATTATTTCAATTGTTGTAATATTAGCTAGAGTAGTTAATTAGTTCATTTTGTAACAATTAGCTTAGCTTAGTATAGCTTAGCTTAATTATTCGGACCTCCGCCGAGAGGGCAAAACGCTGTAATAAGTGTGTGTGTGTGTGTGCATGTCTTCCAACCCCACGCCTTTTCTCCCTTTTATTTATCCGCTGATGGTTAGATTAGGGACATGTTTTGATTAGCATACCTTATGCTTGCCTCGCTTGCATCATTAATTTTTCTTGCATGCACTGCTCAAGATCATTCAAACCGCATCGTATTTCGATACATATTTGAATACGTGTCCTAAAGCATGTTATCAAATTGTTGCATCCATATGTCATCTTAAATAGTCGAGCCTATTTAGTTGCATTATTGCATTGTTGCATTAGGCATTTTGTATAGTTAGGATCATGCATCTTTCTAACTAGTTTTTTTGTTTTACCTTGAGTACTGGATGAGTCATTAAAGCTTTAGCATACTTGCATGTGTGAGCGATTGCCATGTTTAGCATGCTTGCCATAAGGCTATGTGCTTAAATGATTAACTAAATGAATGCCTCAGAGATGAAGGTTTTATTGCTTGAATTGGAACAATTCAATGATTGTGAGTTTTAAGCCCACTTTATGTAAGTGGAAAAATCAGTTTTAATCCCATCATGTTTGGTGGCAATCCACGCTTTTAGCCCACTTGAGGGTGGCATTTTCAAACCATTTTCAAAAACAAAACATGAGTTAAATTGCTCCAATTCTTAAGTATATAGTCTATACTTGTATATCGTGCCCATTACATAGTAAGTTAGCTAATAATCGTAATAAGAACACATGTGTTTATAAAATAAACATATCATGCTTTATAAAGGTCGATCCTTTGATCGGACGAAGTGAGTGCTCATTTCATGACCTTTCTCGCACTCCAAGTTCCCGAGCCGAGGTAACTTTGGTGATGACTTACACGCGGCCTTTAGCACGAGTCGGTTTCCTAAATTTCTCCAAAATAAAATATTTAGGTGGTGACTCAGAATCGGAAAAGTAGACTAATTTTGGCATTATTTGATTCAAAATCTGATTTTCCAAAACAATTTACCGGATTGGACTCTTTGGTGATTTATCAGTCTTGCATTGCATTTTGTGAGATTAGATTCAAAACCGTGACAGGAGTCTGAACTGTAGGTCTGATTCAAAACCCTCCAAAAAGGGGCGCTTAAAAAGTCGAGTCCACAAATGCCTTGGGCACTAGATTGACATTTAGCACCACCTATCATCCTCAAATTAATGGAGAGTTTGAGTGAACCATTCATATCTTTGAGGATATGCTTTGGGGTTGTGTTCTTAATTTTAAGAGGTCGTGAGAGAGGCACTTACCTTTAATGGAGTTTGCCTACAATAATAGTTTCTAGGTGAGCATTGGTATGGCACCGTTTGAGGCCTTGTATAGCCGACCGTGTAGATCTCTAGTGTGTTGGTCTGAGGTGGGTGACGCACCTATGTTAGGTTCTGAATTAGTCCAAGAAACAACGGAGAAAGTTGCACTTATTCGTAAGAGATTGGCTTCAGCTCAGAGTCGCCAAAAGAGCTATGCTAACCGTAGGAGGAGACATTTTTCTTTTAAGGTAGGAGATCACGTGTTCCTGATGATATCACCAAGATGGGGGTTAATGAGATTTAGGAAGAGCGGGATATTATCTCCTAGATTTATTGGGCCTTTTGATATTCTAGAGCTTAATCGGGAGGTAGCTTATCGCTTAGCCTTGTCACCCCAACTTTTCGGAGTTCATGACGGTTTCATATTTGTATGCTCCGGAAGTATGAGCTAGATCCTTCATACGTGTTGGATTGGACCGAGTTAAAGGTAGATGAGAATGCCTCAGATAAGGAGAGGTCGGTATTTAGTTTTAGACTCTCAAGACCAAGTCTTGTGAGGAAAGACTATTCCGCTGGTTAAGGTGTTGTGTGGACATCACGGGTTGAGGAAGCAACTTGGGAACGTGAGGCGGAAGTCTCAGTGAGAAGTATTCGAACCTATTTGTTGATATTTGAGACTTGTGTTGAAACTTTATGTAAGTTGTAATATATATTGAACATAGTATATGTTTCAAAGATTTAAATGGTAATTATTAATGTTAAAACACTCGATGTATCCCTATTACAAGTCTGGATAGTATAGGGTTGATTTTATTTCAATGTTTGTCGTTGATTTTTAATTTCGGGGACGAAATTCCTTAAAGAGGGGAGATTATAATGATTCTAGTTTAGACCCGACCCATCTTCTTGCTTTTGAATTCGAGAACCCGTATACTTAATTGTTGTTTGTCTCATTTTCATCTTTTGCTTGTTGAGAGTGGCTATTGGAAGTTTTGGTTATATTTGAAACAAAGTTGGGAAGTTAGTTTTTCAATAAGTTGTTGCTCATATTTTTGCTTGTTCACTCAAGCAATACTTCTTGCGCCAGCGGTCTTTACAATTTGTAAAACCATCGAGAGTGTGATGTCCGTGTCGAGCGACACTTCTTCCGCTTCGCGATCTTTTGCGCCTACAAAACTACTATAAGGGGTCATTGTGCGCTTGAGTGATGGTTTTGTCTCTCAAGCAAAGGTCACTTATCGTGTCTTTTCGCCGAGTGGTGTGTTGGTCGCCGAGTAGTCTATGCATATATCACCAACAAGAAGGCTTTTTGGATCACATTTTCATCTCTTTCTCTCTAAACATTTCAAAACCCTAAAATCTTTACCTTCACTTCCAATTTTGTACTCTAGCTTCAAATACTCTAAACCGCTGGTTTCTCACCCTAGTCCTTGAAGTAAAAGAATGAGCACATCAAGGGCTTCGCTCTAATTAGTGAATTTAGTACTTTTGGCTCCATCAAGTTCTACCCTTTGTTTCTTCAAGGCCTTTCTACCTTGAGGTAGGATTTCTTTGACACTTTTATATGATTTTTAGCTTAATTATTTGCTCTTGAAAAGGGTTAATGATTTGGGGATTTTGGGAAAAACCTAGGATTTGGATTTGAAATCAAAAGAGGGTTTTCCAAATGGATTCTTAAAATGGTTGTGGGAATCAATTTATGGTTAAAATATGTTAAATTGTGGATATCTTTTCTTCAAGTCAACTTTGTAAGAAAAGGGTTTTGCCCTAAATTTTGGATATTTGGATGTGTGAAAGGAAATGGAAAATGATGTGGGTATTGTGAAATTGGAACAATGTTTATGTTAATAATGATGATGGAGTTGATATGTAGTATCACTCCCATTATAATTGATTAAATTGTACGTTTAGATTGGAAATTATCTATTGAATAGAAATATCTGTTTTGTCATTCGGTGAAGGATAGTCTTGATTGATATAGACATTGCATGAGGATTAGGTTGAATTGAAAATAATTTCTTATACATTGTGCATTGAGCATCATTTCATATTGAACATTGTAAATGTATTGATTTTAAGAAAAAAATTGGTGAATACCGTGGTGAATCCGATTAAAGAGTGTGGTTATGATTTTATTTTGTTGGTCAGTATGTCGGTGAAAGTCTAGAAACCAAAGATGGTTAGGTGTCGATCCTTCCAGCTTAGTACTGCATAATGACTTTGGTAGTGCTTGTATAGCCTATTATGCATTACATACCTAGAGATTCTCATTGTGTTATATCCACTACCTTGTTTTCGTTATAAAAGGATTATTTTCATGAATTGATTTATAATCCGCATTGCATTGTTTTGAGATGAAAACGAGAAATGTTTGACAAATGGCATGCATGTGCATTCACCATATAATTTTGCTAAAATTCATATATTGTGTTAGAGTATCTCTAATCGCGGGCCCACTTTATGTGGAAAACAACTTTCAAGTACTCATGATATGCCTCTACCAAGGACGAGTTTGGGGAGGACTTGGAGCTTAAGGCTTCATTTTTGGTTTATTGATATAATTATTTTTGTTTAAGCCTCAGAGTTTTACTTGTATTAAGTTTAAACTCATTTTGTTGTAATCAAGTATCGCCTTAGAAAGTTGTAGTCATTAAGGCATTTCAAGATTTCGCTTTTATTTCTTTTTACACTTGTATCCGTGCTATATGATATAGATTCAATTTAAGATTGGTGAACATATATTGCATATGTCATTTTTGTAATGATCAAAGATATAATGAATAGAAATTATGAGATTATTGATCAATTGTAGCAATCAAGTATGAGGTGGGTTAATGTCAATTATTTCGCTAGTCATACTAATAATAAAAAGCCACTAAAAAGCTTGTTCCCAAAATGTTCCTAGCTATCTCGAGTTTTGTTGCTTTAATTCAAAAATTAAATATATTTTTTCAAACTCAATGGTGTGGTGGTATTAAAATATTTTAGGCAACTCTTACATTTATACCTTTTTTAATCAACTATAAATCATTCTATGTGAATCATCTTATTTACACATTACTAAATCTAAAATAGTGAGAAAATTTAATCCATGCCCCATATGGCATTGGCTTGGCTTGATTTGTGATATTGCCATGTCCCACGCCAATGCTTTTGGAGCAATCTCTATAGTTCTCCATATTTCAATTTTTGGGTTTTATTCTAGGCTCACAATAATAATCTAAACCGTTTATATTGTAAATCTCACAATAAAAACTATCTATGTAAAAAATTAGCTTCATCGGATATCGATGAATATATAAACAAATCACCTTTTGTTTTATAGAATGAAAGGTTAAAGGTTTAAGTTTAAACTCATAATTATCGTTCATTTTAAAAAATAAGATGCAATTTATTCATGTATCTAGTGATATTCAATGAAATTAATTTTTTTTCATAACTCATCGAAATTGTTAGGATTACGAGATGAACGGTTTAGATTATCATTGTAGATTTAGAATTAAGCTAAAAAAATGAAATATGGAGGAGTATGAAAAATAAGAGTATGGAAGGGAGCCATTCTCGAATAATTGCCCAAAAGTGGACAACACACTTCATCAATTCAATCTCCACCAAACAAATATATTCGGGATAAATTCGGAATCCGTAAGGGTGATTCCTAGCATTTTTCTATTACAGAAGATAGTGTACTCTTAATATTTTTATTTTTTTTATATTTGACACTTTTAGGTATTGTTTGGGTACATATTAAATAGTATACTTATTGTTATTATTATTATTTTTTTGGATCAGATCACTTCTTTATCTCTTCACACATCTTTTTATAAAAAGGCAAAAAATTACTAAAATAACCTATTTTAGCTTCTGCTATAACAATGTACTCTTATTCACGTCTTGGCTATTTTTTTCAAACATTGTTTTGAATATCGGCCCCATTTAGGAAGTTAACTATTTTAATAGATTATTTTAGTTTTTGAATATTTTAGTAGGCTAAAATAGTTGTGTTTAAAAAGAGAGGTGGATTTTTTTTTTATAATTAAATATGAATTTGTAATAGAAAACTAAAATAATTATAAGTTTAATGTGATATTTCATCTAGCCTATTTAAATTTTTAGTATTATTTCAGCTCAAAAAATCAAAACAAGTTTCTTCCCAATGCATACAACACTGCAGTGTACCCATCTATTAGTACCTGAGTCGTGTACCATATTTTATATTATTAAACTTTATGCAAAAATTTAATAATAATTAAAATTCGACCTCTTTGGGTTTCAACATGTGTCATAGTCGACCTATATAACCTTTTTATTTGTCATTTTGTGAGACAATAAACAGAAAAAAAAAAAATTGAAATAAACTACCAATAGATCTTAATAGTTTGATTTAATTTTCATCAAGTCCCATTCAAAATAAGTATAGCAAAATTGTCATTAAAAATAATTTTTTGTGATAAGTTTTTACATATGTTGCTAAAAATCGACAATCAATGACTTTTTTTGTTACGATTTTTATAAATTGTCGCTAAAATTTATAATTAGTGACTTTTTTATGACTGATTTTTCAAGCGGTCGCCAAAAGTTATAAATTAGTGACTTTTTTGTAATGATTTTTTTTTTAAACTGTCATAAAAACTTATAATTACTGACATTTTTTGTAACAAAATTTTTAAATTATCGTTGAAAATTGTCTCCCCCCACTTTTTATAACACGGGTAACGTTACCAAATTATTATTATAAACAATTTCAGAAATGGCAAACAGAAGTCTCAATATTTTAATGAAGATAACGCAGTGAAGATTCTTTCATTCATATATAAAATAGATGCAACATGTGACATAATTACAATAAATGGCCGTAGGCTTACATCATTACATGAAAGAGAATCATTACATGAAAGAGAAAGGGTTCAATCCTTTCTACGACAATGGCATTTGACCAACAATTAAAAGGCTCCGTGGCCAACAAAAAAAAAAAAAAAATGAATCCAAGATCTTGAACCACTTCTCGATATTCACTTGAAAAAAGATTAGCAACATGGAATGAACATAAGTCCAGTAGAGATCCCAACATAATCCTAAATAATAACAACTTACAGATAGCTATGATTATGAATGCTTAGTCTCATACTATATAAATAATGTAACGGTTTATAACCAAAAAATATTTACATAAGTACTTTTCCCAAAATTTTTCTATTCTTTTAACAATACAGACAGTTCGCATTTCCTTTTCATTTCCCATTTCAAAAATATCTCATACCTTACCAACCATTTTTTTTTTTTTGAAACATGTTTATAAATCTTTGATTTCCTTTCCATTATTTACGAGCTCAATACATGATCTACATTATTTTCCAACACGTTAAAATATGCATATATACATCCAACATGAAAAACGAAAACAATAAACACCCAACAACTATCTACTCAACATAAGAGACAAATCGACATTCCTGAACCATAACCATCATAACGCATGATATACACTGAGACAATAATGATAAATAAGCTCTGCTCTACCTACCTTAAGCACGGTAAGCCAAGAATACACATTTCCATAATGAAATGCCAATTTTCCAGACACCGACTGGAAGGTAATGGTACATTTGCCAAGTTCTCCAGGCACTAGCTGGAAGGTACTAGTACCTCTCATTCTAAGTGCAACCAATTCTCCAAGCACTAACTGGAAGGTAATGGTACCTCTCATTCTCAGCGCTGTATACGTTACCAATCATCACAACATGTTAAAAATATAAATAACACAAGTGTAATACATACACATAATCTATTCAACACGCATGTTGTTACCCTCCACCGATGACCAATGATAACACCTCCAAACACTTGTATTTAATACATGTAATATCATACTCCAATTTTCATGAGACTTTAAGTCCAACAACAACAGGTAATAAATAAAGTGTTCACAATCCAACCTTATGTTCATTTCTAAAACTCACAAAGTGTTATGATTTCCTTCCTTCTTCTTTTTTTTCAAAAATCAATTCTCTTATTTTTCAAGTTAACATACTCTAGTCTTTATCCAAAATTCATTCTTTTCATTTCACAAAACTAAATCCACGGATATCAAAGTCACAACCTAACTCAATATAATATGATCAATCCAAAATAATTCCAATGACATAGGTAATTCTCCCTTTTAGCTATTAACACATTTACACAATCCATATTAACAAAATACAAACATTATTCAACTTTACCTTTTTTTTTTAATTAACTAAGCCAAAATATTAAATTAGGGCTTTTTCTTCCCCTTTTTTTATTTGAACATAAACATGTTACACTACTCCCTCCCCAATTAACCCAAACAACAATCAATTTAATAATCTCATTCACAAATATCAAACCCTAGATCCCCTTTCATGACTTTCAAAGAAATCTATAATAGATATGATTTTTATGCAATAAAATCTACCACATATCTATCTATAAATGAGGTATTGAAAAGGAGAAAGAAACCCCTACCTCAAGCAATGAAGAGAAGAAGCTCAAAAATCCAACTTCAACGAAACACGATCTACTAAGATTAAATGGAAGCCCTCGTTGAGCTCTACGTTTTGATATATGGAACTAGGGATCAAAGATGTATAGAAATAGATGAAATCAAGGCTAAAAAGCTTAAAAACTCAAAAATAGCGGAAGGAGAGAGAAAATGGGGTGAAAAGTGAAGAGATTTGACCCAAAAAGTGGCTTTTAATGATGAGCGGTGAAAGTTGCGCTTGAGTAGTGAATCGCGGCTTCCAATATCTCTAACAATTTTGAAAAACAAAGCTGGAAGGGTCTATAGTCCGCTTGAGCATTGAAAGTTATGCTCGACCGTACTATGCACATAACACAGATTCGCTAACTTCAAATATGCATAACTCTCTTATTGAAGCCTCGAAAGTAAGCTTTCCAATGGTTCTAGCCTTACATCAAGATTCAAACTGTGTAGAGATAAAATTATAAAAGAGTGATGACTACTCAATAACAACTATTTGAATTTGAAGTTTTTGATCCAATCTCCCTCAACCACTATGATAACACCTCAACCAAGGCTCAAATATCAACTAAGAAGGTTCTCCATCAAGATAATCAAAGATTCAAATATAATTCCATTATAACAGGAAGTACAAAGTGCTATAACCTCTCCACCTTAAGAAATTTCGTCCCTGAAATTAAGAATACACCAAAACACAAGGTAAACCGACCACTGAGCACTCAACACCCGAGTACTTAGGAAAAGAAAACTACCCTCACAACAAAACCCTTGGTTAACTCTCACAAAAGAAGAGGACTTACCACGGAAACGCGTCCCAAAAGAAAACACTCCTGCACAATAAGCTCCAACAATGCCAAACCCTCCTCAAAACAAAACACCTAAACACATGACTAGCAATCCAAGCCAAGTTACTGCTCAACATCCATCATCCCAAGTAAAACAACCGATAGCAAAACCTTGTTTAAAAAAAAAATAAAAACAAAAAATAAAAAATCCCTTGTTGCTTAACTCTTTGAACATCATTCTCTTGTATACAAAACATTTCTGAAAAGATGCTCAAATTTTCACCATCCATAATCAAAATATATTTATGTATTTTCCATACAAAACTCAAAAGTTTTGTAAATATTTTTCGAAAACAAGGTGTTACCCATAACACATAACCATCCATAATTTAATTGCCAAAAATTACTCATTGAAATTTCTCATACCAATTAAATTAAATTAAATCCTTAACATTTATGCTTTAAAAAAGCCATTAGAAGGCCATAACACTAGGAAAAATTCATTTTCCAATTCTTTTCCAATATAACAATCGTTGAATCTCTACCATCACCCAACAACACCCATCACTCATATGGTGATGCCATAACCAACATAAAACATAACATTTCTATAATAATAGTTAATAAAAATAACAACTGTGCTATCCACACTATAACGCACCAGAAAATCCACGATTTTGCAATTTCATTATGTTATAATCATTATCATAAATTATCAGCTACAAGAGGTAAATGCATACTCCAACGAAGAATCTACAATGTGTTACCCTAACCCGGGGTTTTCCACTAATCCAAAAAAAGTCTCACACGAGCTTCCCAACCATATACACGAGACTCCATGCTCGCAAAATCATTCCCAGGCACCCATAACCTATCAACCCTTATACACAAGCCCAAGCTTTCCCCAAGGTGACTACTTGTCATCCAAACCCCAATATCAACAAACTGACTGTGGAGAAGTGGTTTGGAAATACTCTTTGGATCCTATAGGATGCTCGTGATCCTCAGCTAGTCACCTGAAAAGGAATGAGCACTTCGGTCGGGGGTGCCGGAATTAGCACTCTGACGAATAAATCAATAAACTCTCTTGGTTGCTTATATCTCAAGTTAAACTTGTTCTCACATACCTTTCTTTAGCTGATGCTCTTCTTATTTATAGTCGTGCTTGATATTGATGGTTGGGCCCACTTTTCATCTAATGAACAATCGTAACATTCGGCTAAACCCTCATATTCGACCTAGTTTACACCTAATTCAGAGGCCAATTTGGCTATTCTATCATTCCTCCGGGCTATGTGCCGATATAGTACATAACTTGATTTCTTTCTTTTTCAAGATTCGCTAGCCTACGAGTAATATACTGCCACCACAATTGGCCCCCAAACATCCTTCTAATGTCAATTAGTCGGCATGTTTGGTGTTGGACTTAGAGGGTCAAAAATATAGCGGTTTCCCTATTCCAATGCAAGCGCCGTAACGCCTACTCTTCTTAGAATGATTACAATTTTCCGCCTTTCAGACGCTTTCATTCATTTAACACGATTTAAAACCGTGTTGTCCCTTCGCTTGTATGCTTTTTTCAATGCACAAGGTTTCTCATTGCTCGTCACCATCCCCTCGCTTCTCGCCTCTACAACCTCTTTCGCTCTTCATTATTCTCATTTCTTGTAAGTTTTTCTCTTCCATTTCAACTCATTTTCCTTGTTTGTTTGCTGTTTTGAGTGTCCATTTTATTTGCTAAGATGGTGAAACATTTGAGAGCCCTTCTTTCTGCGGATCGAATCTCCGATTTTCGTCGTCACTTTTCTATTCCTGATGACGTCCATCTGTCACTCTTGGAAGAGAACGTGATTAATATAGAGAGGACTGACGAGAGTACAATCGTCTTTCCTCTTTTGTCAATCGCTAAGGGCGGAGTCCGTTTCCCCCTTCATCCCCTTTTGAGGGTTGTCCTTCGCCATTGGGATTTAATCCCTTCCCAGCCGAATGTAAACATTTACAGAATAATAATAGGGATTGTAGAACTAAATCGATGCCTTAAGCTTAACCTCGGAATCCCTGCCATTCGGCATTGTTATGCCTTGGCCAAATCCTCTGGTCGGTAGAGGCGCTATTTCCTTAGGGCCAAGGACACCGACCATCATCTGGTGATAATGCTCGCTAGCTCTGGAAAGCGTGTCGATGATGTTATGGTCGTTGTTCGTGGCAACTGGGAATTCGACGAGGGTGAAGATCGTCAAGATCCAGTGCCTAGGCGAAGGGGTGAACCAAGTGGCCATACCCCACGAATTTTTATTAAATATTTATTTGGTTCAACTTCAACGTACTTACCGTTTTATTTGTGCAGGAAACTACTTGAAGAGAGTCCAAGTTTCAAAAGACGACGCCATACTTGGGCAGATCAGAACGATACTCCAGTTCATTGGCCGTCTGAATCTCCAAAAATAAGGGAGGGCGGCCCACATTCTTTTGAAATACGAGCCGACCTACATTACTTTTTTGGCCGCAGATAATATCCTGATTCCGAGGGGTAAACAGCACCTTACGGCGCTTGTTTTTCTGAGCTTTTAGAACCTAAGGCAGATCGGCTTTGAAGCTTCAGACTCAAAATCGGAGGACGAACAAGTAGCTGAATGGGCCGTTGAGTAGCCGAATCAACCTCCCTAGGACGGATCCGACGGATTAGAGGAAGAGGTTGATGCGGCACTAAATTTGGCCTTTGAAGAAGCCAGCCTCGACCCTTCATCCACTTCTGCCCGAGCGGACGTGTCCTTTGAAGACATTTTCACCAACTTAGGGGATCTACCCGACTCATTTCCTGACAACATGGTCAAGTAGTCGCCACTCAAATGGCTGCTGAAGATCGCCGAGAGGATGGCTGCCCGTCGGAAGGTTGAGGCCGAACGAAATGCACCTCTGCCACCTCCACCCGACGCTAGGGAAGAGACTCCACCTGCTCCCATTGAGGTGGTCCAAATTGACGTGGCTGAAACGGAGCGTGTTGTCGATCGACAGGACCAAGTGACGGAGCGAATAGGAGAGAAATGTCTGGCCGATCAAGATGCCGATTCTTCAGAAGACGTAGTGAATAAACGGCCAAGAATGGAAGAGTCAGACTTGGTCGTGCCGTTTATAATACAACCAAGGATAAGGAATACGTCGATTGCTTTCGACGCATCGGCTGTAAAAGATCCGGCTGTGGCCTTGACCTTGGCCTCATCCATTTCTTTGTTGGTTGATAGAGCAACCTTTAGGCGTAGAATGATCTCGCATCCATCGATAGCCACTCGCCGGTGATATTGGTATGTGACCTCTGTAATTGTGTAAAAGAAAATAAAGTTTTTACATTGGCTTACCAATTTCTTATTTTGTAGACGGCGGGAAGGATAGCTGAGATTGGCCGCCGCCAACATGATGCTATTGAAAAACTCGACTTTCTCACAGCTGAAGTGAAAAGCGAGAAAGGGAAGGCAGCAGAGGCTTCTCTCAGGGCTGAATCTGAGGCCATGAAAGTGGCAGCAGAGAGAGTGAGGGCCGATGCCGAAGAAAAGAAGGCCAAGGCTACTGATCGGCTGAGATTGGCTGCCGAGGAGAAGGCGAGTGCTAGCGAAGAGGCGCTCAGGTTGGCCAACGAGACAATTGCCAAGTTGGAGGCCGATTTGGTGGAGTCAAGGAGGGAGATGGCCAACGCTAAGTCCACGATTTCCAACTCATTCCAGGCTGGCAAAGATGCGGCCTTGGCGGACTACGTAGAAGAAATGCCAAAGTTCGAAAACAGGGGGTCAAACACGGCTGGCTCAAAACCTTGGTTGCCGCTAACGTGGTATCGGAGCAGCCGATTCTCAGACGAAAGGTGTAGATGCTGAGTCACCGCATCTAACCCTCAAGACCCACAGCCAAACATTTTCCATTTTGTTTTTGGTATTGTGTGTATGTAGGTTTTGTTAAATTTATTAGGTTTTTTACTATTCATTTTTGTGAGAAGCTAAGGTAGGGTAGTTTTCATTTGTAAAATGAATTCTATTTGTGCTAAGTTTATGAATGAAAATTATTTTTGCTATTTGTGCTCTGTTAACAGCTAAGTAAGATGTAAAATCATGAAATGAATAGAACAAACTACTAAATTCAACGTGAATCAGATAAGGCCGCAACTTAGTCAAATATATTAGTGAATATGCCCTTGTCCCAGCAAGTTAATGAACAAGACTGCCTAAAAACGGCAGCTCAGAGTTTGTCAGCACAATGGAAATTCGGCTGAGCTCTGATGATTAGGCCGAATAAATTGATGAATCTGCCCTTGTCCCAGCAAGTTAATGAACAAGACCGTCTAAAAACGGCAGTTCAGGAGTTTGCTGGGACACAATGGAAATTCGGCTGAGCGCTGATGATTAGGCCGAATAGATTGATAAATCTGCCCTTGCCCCAGCAAGTTAATGAACAAAGCTCTGATGATTAGGCCGAACAAATTGATAAATCTACCCTTGTACCAGCAAGTTAATGAACAAGACCGTTGAAAAATGGAAGTTCAGGATTTTGCTGGGGCACAATGCAAATTCAGCTGAGCACTGATGATTAGGCCGAATAGATTGATGAATCTGCCCTTGCCCCAACAAGTTAATGAACAAGACCGCCGAAAAATGGCATTTCAAGAGTTTGCTGGGGCACAATGGAAATTCGGCTAAGCTTTGATGATTAGGCCAATAGATTGATAACCGCCTTGCCCCAGCAAGTTAATGAACAAGACCACTACATTAAGGAACTAGAACGTTGATCCACGTCAGGTTGTGGCGCAAGGCATTAAAGGGAACGCTTTGGGAACGCTGCACCCGCGATTAATAGTATGGGCGGGGGCTGCGCTCGTTTAGGGTCCAGATTTAGTGTCCAAATTTGGCCAATTATGGAGAAATGTGGTGGGTTTGAACCAAATGTCTAGAAGGCTATTTTTCAACAGCAAAGGAGAAGGGAGAACACTTGTGGAGTTGGACGAAGAGATGAATCGAGGTGGCGAGTCCAATGCATGGGGAGTAGGTCGCCGAGGATCGTGAAAATGCCAGCCGTGATCGTCAAAGTAGATCTCCATAAGGAAAAAATAGCAATGGGTAGCTCTCTCTACCACGCCGAGGGAAGAAACCAAGCAAAGACCGCTACCATTAAGTTTTTATGTTTGTGGGGAACAAACCAATGACGAAGCGATTCAATAAAGTACCCAAACGTGGCAGTCGAGTTTGCTTGACAAATTTTTTCACCAGAAGTCCAGCAGTTAATGGTCGGTCGACCTGATTTCGAAGTTTTTCGGGAGGGCATTCATGGGGCGGTAAAAGGACTGTATACTGCCTATGAAATCGGCATGCGTCTTGGGGCTACGCGGTGGGATATAGAACAGAGAGACGAACGCGTTCGAAAGTTAGAAGCTCGAGTGAAGAAGGCTGAGCGCGAACTCAAAAAGGTTAAGACTGCCGAGGCACAATCGGCCGGCCAATCTAACCCCGATCGTGGAGGAAAAGGTGACCCAATGGCTAATAAGTGATGCGATTGTCGATCGAGATACGGCTAACATGTTTGCAATAGAGAAAGTCCAGGGCTTATGAAAAAGACTTCCATGATGGGCGAAAGGTTAGGATAGACAAGACCAAGGAAAAAGTCGCCAAGGAGGTCTGCCGATGCGAGAATCATGGATTCAAGCACGGGTGGATCAAGGCACTTCAGGCCGCAGACGCTCTCCGGGTAACAGGCGTTGATTCGGCGTCGCCGCTATATCAGCGTCATCATTTTCCCTTTGTGGCCTTTGAAGTCGAGAAGAGTGATGATGAAGGGGATGCCTAATTAAACTAGACATTGTAATGCTCCAACGCAGATTGGGAGCGAATTATGTATTTATCGATTAATTTAATGAAACATTTTATTTTAAATGTTTGCATGTTGTTTCAATTTAAGTTTATACATTCTGTCATGATCATCTTCCATTTTTCGCCAACTAAGTTTATGCTTTTTAGTCATAATATTGACAAAAAATGCGCCGAATTCGAGGCCTTCATCTGGGCCAATCGTGAAATCACAAAGAACGCTCCAAATTCGGAGTTTTATTCGGCCCAAACATGTCATGCACAGATGGGACTCCAAATTCAGAGGCTTTTATCTTGGCTAATCGTGATATCCACGAAGGGCGCTCCGAATCTAGAGTCTTATTTGGCCCAAACATGTAATGCACGGATAGGGCTCTGAATTCGGAGGCTTTTATCTTGGCCAATCATGACATCCACGAAGGGTGCTCCGAATCCGGAATCTTATTCAGCCCAAACATGTCAAGCACGGATGGGGCTCTGAATTCAGAGGCTTTTATCTTGGCCAATCATGATATCCACGAAGGGCGCTCCAAATCCGGAGTCTTATTCGGCCCAAACATGTCATGCACAGATGGGGCTAATCGAGGCTTTTATCTTGGCCAATCATGATATCCATGAAGGGCGCTCTGAATCCGGAGTCTTATTCGGCCCAAACATGTCATGCATGGATGAGGCTCCAAATCCGGAGGCTTTTATCTTGGCCAATCGTGATATCCACGAAGGGTGCTTCGAATCCGAAGTCTTATTGGGCCCAAACATGTCAAGCACAGATAGGGCTGCAAATCCGGAGGCTTTTATCTTGGCCAATCGTGATATCCACAAAAGGCACTCCGAATCTGGAGTCTTATTCGGCCCAAACATGTCATGCATGGATGGGGCTCCGAATCCGGAGGCTTTTATCTTGGCCAATCATGATATCCACGAAGGGCACTCCGAATCTAGAGTCTTATTCGGCCCAAACATGTCATGCACGGATGGGGTTCCGAATCCGGAGGCTTTTATCTTGAATTGAATTTCATTGAGGAAATAAGAGACTTTGCATTGTAAAAGTGAAATTTGTACACGGTGAACATTCAAAACAAGTATCATGGCCCACAAGTCGGGTTAATGATAGAATTTACGCAAATGAGTGGAATTCCAAGGACGTGGCAGGCTTCTCTCGAACATGTCTTTGAGCCGATATGCCCATGTGCTGGCGATTGACTCAATCTGATAGGGGTCGTTCCAGTTGGGACCCAATTTTTCATCAGCCGAATTCCTGGCAGCTGGAAGTACTTTCTTCAAAACCAATTCGCCCAAAGGTATAGCGAAATTTAACACGCTGATTATACGACTTAGCAAGTTACCGGTACCGCCGCCATGGATGCAAGGGCACGGTCTTTCGTTCTTGATCGTAGTCAAATCCAAGGCCAAAGATCATGTCATTTCGACTCATATCAAAAAACTTTTGATTTCAAGGTTGAAGGCCGATCTCCGTGGAGATGATTGTCCGGTTTCAAACATAAAGCGCAATGCTTTCAAGTGGATCGCCGAGTAATGCGATGAGCCCATAACACACTCGCAATTCTTCACCCATCCGCTTTTAGCTTTCCACTTCTTCTTGATGCCGCCCAAAATGGCTTTGTTGGAAGCCCGCTTGACCATTGCTCTGGATAGGCCGGCCGAGAAATAGGGTCAAGACCATACGTGTCGACACTTTCAGAGACACCGCAATCAAACTGGTGTCATTGTTCAAATAAGCGCCTTTGGAATGCCAAATCGCGTTATGATATTTCTCCACACAAAACGCCTAATATCAGTATCTCGAATGTGTTAGTGCCTCTGCTTCGACCCATTTTGTGAAGTAATTTGTCGCGACAATCAAGAATCGTTTGTTGCTCGAGGCCTGAGGTAGTGGTCCGACGATATCAAGCCCCCATTGAGCAAACGGCCAGGGACTGGTGATAGAGCTTAACTCTTCGGCAGGCAAATGGATTAAAGGGGAAAACTTCTGACACTATTCACATTTCTTGACGTAACACTCGCATCTCTTATGGTCGCACCAAGAGTATCCTCGTTATGGCTCGATGAGCCAAAGAACGCCCACCGTATCGGCACCACAACTTCCTCGTATTTCGGCGAGTTTTTCGCTTTATCCTGATGAACGATTCTAGGTATGGACTAGAAAGGGATTTTTACGAGCTTCTTGCGGATCTAAGTAATATCGCAGGCTTTGTTTCGCAGCTTTGTGCGCTTTCTTTCCCGCTTGTCGAGTCGTCTAAGATAAAATGTAGTAATAGGGTCCATCCAACTTGGACTCGATTCTATGACATTGATTTGAATTGACTCGAGGAGATATGCTCGCCTCAATGATGAATCCTACTTCAATTGTCCATTTAATTTCGAGTTGATTATGGAGGCTAGGCATGCCAGTATGCCTGTGTGTGTTCTCGATCCCGTTATTTGATTTAACTCATGATGGTCGAATTTTGCAAGCAAAGAATTCGCCGCTTTCATGTAAGCTTCCATACGGTTATTTTTGGTCACAGATTCCCTTCAATTGGTTGATGACTAGCTTTGAGTCGCAAAAGACAAGCAGACGCCGAGCACCAAGGAGATGTGCATTCCGCAAGCCGTTTAACAACGCTTCGTATTCGGTTTCATTGTTCAATACTTCGAAGCCAAGTTTAACAACCTACTCAATTATTGCCCCGTCGGGAGCCATGATCACTACTCCGGCCTCACTGCTACGTTGGTTGGATAATCCGTCACAATACAACTGCCAAATGTCCCCCACGTAAATTCTCTAGTTCGATTTAGGTTGAATTTGGTCAGACTTAAAGTCGGCAAGGCATCCAGTGAATTCAGCTACAAAGTCGGCGAGCACTTGCCCCTTGACTAAATGTCATACTGGCTGAGTTCGAGAGCCCATTTTGAAACACGCCCTGATGCTTCCGCGCTATGGAGTACTGATTGGAGGGAGTGGTCCATTAGCACCCTAACGGTATGCCCCTGAAAGTAATGCATCAGTTTTCTTGCTGTAGTGACGAGAGCCAGGACGAGTTTTTCCAACGAAAGGTAGTGTGTTTCGGCGTCAACCATTTCTTTGCTCACATAATAAAGTGGCCGCTGCTCCCCAAGTTCTTCTTTTAATAGTACGGTGCTGACGGCCCGGTCGGAAACTACCAAATATAAAATGAGCGGATCACCTGTTGAGGGTGTTGTCAAGAGTGAAACTGTCCGGAGGTAAGTCTTCAGACCTTCCAAAGTGGCTTCGCACTCAAGGGTCCATTCAAAAGCTTTACCCTGTCGAAGAGTATGAAAGAATTGCCGGCAGCAATCTGTGGAACGACTGATGAATCTGTTGAGTGCGACGGCCATTCCCATCATCTTCTGAACCTCTTTGACCGACCGAGGAGAGCCGAGTTCAAGAATTACAGTGATTTGCTCGGGTTGGCTTCGATTCCGTGGTGGTTAACAATGTAGCCAAGGAATTTGCTGGATCCGATGCCAAAGCACACAGCGTTCAGCTTCATTTTGTATTTGCGAAGAATGTCGAATGTCTCTTTCAGATCGGCTAAATGAGTTTGCTCTTCTTTGGACTTGACCACCATATCATCGATGTACACTTCCATAGTACAGCTGAGTTGCTCTTTGAACATGATGTTGACTAGTCTCGGTAAGTTGCCCTCGTGATTCTTCAAATTAAAGGCATAACCTTGTAGCAATAAGTTCCTTTTGGGGTGAGGAATGCAGTTTTGTCTTGGTCCTCCGGATAGATGGCAATCCAATGGTAGCTCCTGTATGCATCCAAGAAGCTCATATGTTAATGATGTGCCATTGCATCTACAAGTTGGTCAATTCTGGAGAGTGGAAAGCAATCTTTGGGACAAGCTTTGTTCAGGTCCGTGAAATCCACACAAACACGCCAAGTTCCATTCTTCTTCTTTACAACCACAGTATTCGACAGCCATGTGGGATAGGTCACTTCACGGATTGCCCCAAAGATTGCTAAATCGATCAACTTCTTCAACAACAAAGAGTATGTCCGTGGGTCGACCACCGCTCTTCTCAACAATTGGCTTACATTTTAGATTGACATTTGCTTGTCAAAAACGGATGGATCTACCCTCGGCATCTCATATGGTGACCATGCAAATACGTCGACATTACAGAGTAGAAAGGATATTAGCTCTTGCTTGTCGGCTTTACTTAGGGAAACCCCAACCAAGAAGGACTTGTCAAGATTCTCGTCGATTTCAACCCCATCCAGAGTTTCGGTCGCCTTTTCACTGGGAAGCCACCCTATGTCATCGAGGCCCTCCCCATCTGGCACCTCAATTGAATTTACCTCCAAATTCTCGATGTCTTTGCAAAGGAGAAGATAACAAGCTCAAGATCGATCATTGAACCTCGAATTTGCTCTTTGCCGTGTTTAGTCAAAAAGCGACGTAGCTGATGATAAGTGCTCGACACGGCCTGCATGGAATGCAACCAGGTTCATCCCATAATGAGCTTATACAGCGAAGCGAGCTTGGCAACCAGAAATTTGACGTCCAATGATCGGGAACCCGCTCAACTAGCAAAAGGTATTTTTACCTAAAGGATATTCCAGATTAGCGCTAGCTTAATAACGGTAGTCAGCTGGAGATAGGTCCGACTTAGTAAAGCTAAGTTGAACAAAGGTCTTATAGTACATTATTTCTGAAGTACTTCCCTGGCCAATGAGCACACGTTCAATGGTGAATCGGTTTACGCGTAATTCAATGACTAAGGGATCAGTGTGGGGGAGCGTCACGCCGACCAGATCAGAATCATCAAAACTAATATTCCTAGTTTCATGGGGCCGTTTTGCTGGTGTGATCTGCTTTTGGGGGTTTGGCTGCAACTGAATTGTATGCATCGCGGATGTTGCCGGCAAACTATATATGATATGAATTGTGCCGAAGGGAGGTGAATCATGCCGCAATGCTACTGTTTTTATTGAGTTGCTCTTTCAGACGTGTTGTGTGAGCCGACCATCTTGCACCAACTCTTCAAGGTGGTCCTTTAAGGCATAACAACCGCCGTTGTCATGACCATGGTTTTTATGATATTCACATCGCTTATCTCGCCTCCTCAGACGGGAGGTCCCACTATTTTAGGTGGCCATTTAAAGAACAAAGAAGTGTTGAACTTTAGTCATAACCGTATTGATCGGTTCCAATAACTTCGGTATTTTTGTCAGGCGCCTTATGCGCTCGCTATCCACTTGAAGTTACCATTAGGCCGATGTGAACATTGGTCATTTGATTGACACGTAATCCCGCCTATCTCGCTTATTCCGTGATTCGGCCCGTGGTGGTACACAAATACATCGGCTTACACACGATTTCAGACGGGCCGACTTATTGGCTTTGTGCTCGGCTTTTGACCGCAGGCATCGCCTTTCACTTTGCAATATTCTCGACTTTTTTCATCAATCCACTGCATCTGCTTTTTGGAGGCCATCTGGTCAGGGAGCTGAGGAAGGCACTATCAGGATGCAACCCTATCTTGAAGGCAGTAATGGCCATGGAGTCATTGCAGGTATCATTTACTAGATTAAAACATTCTCAATAGCACGCCGAATACACTCGTAAGGTTTCCCCTGGTTGGATTTGCATTGCCCAGAGAGAATCGGCTTACTTCGGCTGGACCTCATTGGTGATGAACCTTGCCTTGAAGGATTTTTGGAGTTGGTGGAAGCTCTTGATCGATACCGGTTCCAATTTATAATACCATCTAACAGCTAGTGGTCCTAAACTGCTCAAAAATATTCGGCACATGAGGCGTCATCGGCATGCAATGTCATGGCTTGCTTATAATGACGGATATGATCAGTGGGATCCGATTTTCCGTCGTACAGGGTGAACGATGGAGCTTTGAACTTCTTGGGTAGTACTGCCCTTGCGATCCGTCGCATAAAGGGGTCATATTGGTCCTCTTCATCTGAATCATTTCTTCTTCACTTATTTCACGCACGCGGACTCTCTTCAGAGGAACTGGAGCTGAATTCGCCCCTTCTTTTTGGATTCTCGAGAGGATGAGTCAATCACTATCACTATCTTGTCTCTCGAACTTGAGATCATCGACCATCCTTTCTCCGAGGTCGCTAGGGTCTTGGCGTGTCGCTTGTTGGGATTTTGCCACTTCCAAGGCCAAATCTTATAGAAGCCGCTTCTCAAGAATCATGTTTTCCAACCTCGCTCGCTTTTGCTTCACCGATCCATGATTGCTTGCATCGCCTCATGTACCGAGGTCGAGGGTGAGGTTTGGGCAATTGAGTCAAGTTCAAGACACGCCGCGGTGGCTTATATTCTTCGATCCCATCATATTTCTTGGAGTGAGGTCATCTCTCAGTAGTTTCGCAAGGATCACCAAGGATCTTCTGTCACTCCCGCCATGGATGTGTTTGAGTATTTCCATAGACGGCGCCAATTGTGGAGAAGTGGTTCAGAAATACTCTTTGGATCCTGTAAGATGCTTGTGATCCTCAGCTAATCACTTGAAAAGGAATGAGCACTCCGGTCGGGGGTGCCGGAATTAGCACTCCGACGGATAAGTCAGTATACTCTCTTGGTTACTTACATCTCAAGTTAAACTTGTTCTCATGTTTGTTTAGTTGATGCTCTTCTTATTTATAGTCGTGCTTGATGTTGATGGTTGGGCCCACTTTTCATCTAATGAACAATCGTAACATTCGGCTAGACCTTCATATTCGGCCCAGTTTACACTTGATTCAGAGGTCGATCTGGCTATTCGGCCTCGTCCTCCGGGCTATGTGTCAGATAGTACATAACTTGATTTCCTTCTTCAGCCTTTTCGCTAACCCACGAGTAATATACTCGCCACCACATCGACTAATCAACTCAACAAACCTCTACACTCGGTACCAAACACTGATGTTCTACTCAACACCATTTACTCCAAAAATGGAGTTCCATACACAATCCCCCATATTTTTTAATATCACTGGATTCCTCAAGATCAAACCATACCATCATTGTTCCTAAGGAAATCATCACCCTTATGCCTACATAGCAAGCATGTCCTTACATTTCAAATATAAGACCGATATAGTCAATGGCAATCACACAATCTCTAACGACAAAACAATTTCAACTAACACTACCCTTGTTACTCGAGAACACAAACTATTCTTTCCAAGGAATACTTCTAGCATCTACTCACAAAATTCTTCTCCCACTCATAAACTCCACCCAATATCTAATAACACCACCAACCTATTTCACCTACACATAATTACCAACTCATAACAAATCATAACACAAACACTACCCCCATTCATGATTGATAGAATCATAACAAATTTACTAACCAACAAAACCCAAAACTCTAAACAACACACCAGTACCATTCTCACTGACCTGAGATACAAATCTCACATTCCTCGCACATTCTCACATAACTTCACCAATTCCATAAAACTCTAAGGCCTCATATTCCCTTAAACTCCACACATCCAAAGTTGTATAACTCGACCCTTACATTACCACCACACCAATCACAATAACCCACGGATTCTCCATTCTCAACAAACAACTTCCAAACTAAACAAGGCTCACAGGCCATCACATAACTATCTCATAATTTAATATAAGACATACAATAACACTTGGATTATTGATCCCATTAACAACTTCACATTACATATATATATAAAAGAGAGTTCGAGATTCAATGCGTGCCCCCTAATACATGAGGATAAACAAACAACAATATATATACAACACATAATCATGATGTCTCAGCATCCAACAATACACTGGTTGACAACAAAAAGTTCATATAGTATATCACTTGTCTCTAATACAAAAGCCCCTCTTAAGGTAATACTACTATGTCGGCTGAAAGGTTGACCCTCGCGAGCCTCTCGAAGCTTGGCCTGCCCGATTCTGGTATTGATACCTCTCCCGACTGGACTGATTGGACTGAGTTTGACTAGGTTTTGAAACACTCGAAGAATTCACACGTAACGAGCAGAAACGTCTAACATGGCCCAGATGACTACAATCAAAACAAACAGTAGACTTCCTATCTAAGACTGGCTTAAAGCTTGAACCTCACTAGGCCTCCCAACTAATGAGTCTGAGACCCCTGACAAAGACAAAGACTGAGCCTGTAATTGAGCATGTGCTTGCCTCCACCTTTTACTGAGCCTAGAGCGCTTATAAACTGTAAGAGTCACCGAGGTGGACTCCTCCCTAACTCAACCAACACTCATAACCATGGCCTCCACGTGGGCCGCCGCCTCAACTAGAGCATAGTAATTCTTCCACATAGATCTGACTACCTTCTCCCAGATATCATCACGCAACCGCTTCTCAAACTCATAATAACTACGCTCTTCTGTTGCCACTAACTTGGAGCAAATCTCGACAAACTAGTAAACCGTGATCTCAAATCAGGCTAAAAGAGTAACATCCCGGCGAACTCAACAAACTGCTCCTCAACCTTTCCCGAAAGCAGAATGAGGGAAGCATTTGGCCAAAAGGCCTTCGTAAAAGCAACCCACGATACCCATGTTGTCCTTAGCACAATTCCACCAATAACCCGTGTCTCCCTTCAATTGGAAAGTCACCAAAGAAATCCTCAACCCCTCATCCTCGATTCTGAGCATATCAAGAGTCTTGGTAATCTATTCCAACCAACCATCCACCTCCAATGGTTTAGCCTCCTCCAAAACTCCGATGGATTGGAGCCAAGAAACTCCTCAAGAAGCTTGAGGGCACGCCTTGTCACCTCATTGCAGCTAGAGCATCCCGCACCGCCTCACAATCTTGTGTGCAATTTCTCCCCGACAACCGATGCTATAACAACAAAAGAAGGAACCGCAGTTCCCTACCGCACTCCTACTACCCATCCGCCCTTATTCCTCCTCAGAGAAATCCTATAAAACCCAAATCAAAACCAAACTTATTGCACAAAACAACAAATCTTCCCCAAGGCACACACTCACCAATTAAGTTACAAGACACGCTTAGCCTCAAACACACATTTCTATTACATATAAACTATTAAACACCTAAACACAAAATCGAATCAAGTTCACAAAGATAGCCACTCATTCCAGAACTCTCAAGGAATTCCTATCATAAACCACGTTGGTCAGGTGTGTTTCCAATAAGACCTCAAAGCAAGTTCACTAGCGACGAGTACCATCCAAGAAACTTAATCCCATGCTCACATAAATGCAACATATAAGTCCTAACACTTATCCTAACTATATGCAACATCTTCACCACATGTACCAAACCCATTGTGGTTAAAACCACTTCCCACGAGCCCAAAGTATTCATACCCACCTCGCTCTGATATCAAGTTGTCATGCCCCACTTTTTATTACTCGGGTAACATTACCAAATCATTATTATAAACAATTTCAGAGATAGCAAACAGAAGTCCCAATAACTTGATAAAGATAACACAATGAAGATTCTCTCATTCGTATATAAAATAGATGCAACATAGAACATAATTACAGTAAATTGTCTGCAGGCTTACATCATTACATGAAAGAGAAAGGGTTTAACCCTTTCTACAACAATGGCATTCGACCAACAATTAAAAGGCCTCGTGGCCAACAAAAAAAAAAAAAAATGACGATCCTCAATCTTGAACCACTTCGATATTCACCTGAAAAAGGATTAGCAACGTAGGATGAACATACAGTCCAGTAGGGATCCCAACATAATTCTAAACAATAACAATTTACATATAGCTATGATCATGAATGCTTAGTCTCACACTATATAAATAATGTGACGGTTTATAATCGAAGAATATTTACATAAGTATTTTTCCCAAAATCATTCAATTCTTTCAACAATACACAGTTCACATTTCCTTTTCATTTTCTCATTTCAAAAATATCTCATGACAACCATTTTTTTAAAAACATGTTCATAAATCTTTGATTTTCTTCACATTATTAACGAACTCAATACAATATCTACATCATTTTCCAACACGTTCAAATATACATATATGCATCTAACACAAAAAATGAAAACAACAAGCATCTAACAACTATCTACTCAACATATGAGACAACTCGGCCTTCCTGAACCATAACCATCATAACGCATGATATACATACATACACTGAGACAATAATGATAAATAAGCTCTGCTTTACCTGCCTTAAGCATAGTAAGCCAAGAATACACCTTTCCATAATGAAATACCAATTTACCAGACACCGGTTGGAAGGTAATAATACCACTGTCAAGTTCTCTAGGTGCTAGTTAGAAGGTACTGGTACCTCTCATTCTAAGCGCATCCAATTCTCCAGGCGCTAGCTACAAGGTAACGGTACCTCTCATTCTCAGCGCAGTATACGTTACCAATCACCACAACATGTTAAAAACATAAATAACATAAGTGTAATACATATACATATTCTATTCAATACGACAGTGCCATCCTCCACTGCTGACCAAGGACAAAACCTCCGAACACTTGTACTTAATACACATAATATCATACTCCAATTCTCATGAGACTTTAAGTCCAACAACAATAGATAATAAATAAAGTGTTCACAATCCAAGCTCATGTTCATTTCTAAAATTCACAAAGTGTTATGATTTCCTTTTTTTTTTCTTTTTTCTTTTTTTTTTCAAAAATCAATTCTCTTATTTTCCAAGTTAACATACTTCAATCTTTATCCAAAATCATTTCTTTTCATTTCACAAAACTAAATCCATGGATATCAAAGAGACAACTCAACTCAATATAATATGATCAATCCAAAATAATTCCAATGCCATAGGTAATTCTCCCTTTTAGCTATTTACACATTTACACAATCCATATTAACAAAATACAAACATTATTCAACTTTACCCCTTTTTTTAATTCACCAAGTCAAAATATTTAATTAGGACTTTTTCTCCTCCCCCCTCCCATTTTCTTTACATAAACATGTTAGACTACTCCTCAATTAACCCAAATAACAATCAATTTAACAATCTCATTCACAAATATCAAACCATAGATCCCCTTTCATGATTTCCCAAAGAAATCTATAATGGATATGATTTTTATGCAATAAATCTACCACATATCTATCTATAGATAAGGTTTTGAAAAGGAGCGAAGAAATCCCTACCTCAAGCAATGAAGAGAAGAAGCTTGAAAATCCAACATCAACAAAAACACGATCTGCTCAGATTAAATGGAAGCCTTTGTCGAGCTCTACATTTTGGTATATGGAACTAGGGTTCAAAAATGTGTAGAAATAGATGAAATCAAGGCTTAAAAGCTTGAAAACTAAAAAATGACGGAAGGAGAGAGAAAATGGAGTGAAAAATGAAGAGATTTGACCTAAAAGTGACTTTTAACGATATGATTCTCGAAAGGCCGCCGAAAGCAAAGGAAAGGCGCTTGAGCGGTGAACCGAAGCTTCCAGTATCTCAGACAATTTTGAAAAACAAAGCTGGAAGGGTCTATGGTCCGCCCAAGCGATGAAAATTGCGCTCGAGCGTACTATGCACACAACACAGATTCACAAAATTCAAACAGGCATAACTCTCTCATCTGAACTCCGTTTAGGGTCATTTTTGTGTCCAAATTGAAGCCCCAAAAGTAAGCTTTCCAATGTTTCTAGCCTTTTAGCAAGATTCAAACTGGGGAGAGATAAAATGATAATAGAGTGATGACTACTCAATAACAACTATTTGAATTTGGAGTTTTTTTTATCCAATATCGCCCAACCACTATGGTAACACCTCAACCAAGGTTCAAATATCGACTAAGAAGATTCTCCATCAAGATAATCAAAGAATCATATATAATTCCATTATAACAGGAAGTACAGAGTGGCACAAAAATTAACAATTAGTGACGTTTTTTAATGGTGTATAATGAAAAATGTCATAAATTATTATAGGACTTATTGAATAATAAGCACACTGATTAAGATTTATATGTAAGTCTTCCTAAAAAAATAATATTTGTATCATTGAGGCAAATATCTCACCGAAGTAGTTAAATTTTTAGTCAAATTCTATCTGAAAGGTTATATTTCTATATTAAACACTCATAGGAATACACCTCCCAAAAACCTTTGCTTTTTTTTTTTTTTTTAAATTTATTTAATTTTTTTTTTTTAATTACTAACAATCACCCAAAGGTAATGCATCAATAAAATAAATAAATTATGTAAATGATCAATCCTATTGTATAAGTTAAAATATTTACATTATGGGCCTTTGGAATGTAAGTTGGTTTTTGGTATTTTGACTATTTTAGCTTAAGGCTAAAAATTCTCGCCTAGAATGAGCTTTTTAATTTTTTTTGACTTTTGTGAGAGTAAAATGAATTATTATGGCACTACAAGAAACCACCTTTGGCACTAAATTTTTAGTCGCCAAAGGTCCACTTTTTAGTCGCTAAAAGTCGAGATTTTGGTTTCACAAAAAATTTTAGTCGCCGCTTTTGTCGCCAAAACATGGTCGCGGAGGTTTTGGCGACTAAACCTGCTTTAGTCGCTAAAATGACGCTTCGCATCAATATATTAGTCGCCAATAGTGTTTTCAATTTTCAAAATCACACATTTATCGACTAATAGTTTTGTCGCTAATATCGAACCAAACGCCGACTAAAGCCTTTAGTCGCCAAAATCAGAGCTTTTGGCGACTAAACTTTTAGTCGCCAAAGGTGTTTCGTAAAAAAAAAAAAAAAATCCCACTTTTTTTTGCTGGTTCTAAGTTTCGAACTGCCACCTCCAACATTCCACACCTTTAGCCACATACTCCCTCCACTATGCCACTACACATCCACATGAATATATATGAAATATATATTATTTATATAGTATTTTGTCCCAGATAATACAAAATAATATTTATAAATAAAATTATTTTTATTAAATATAATTTACATAAAAATAAATGATTTATTAAAAAAAATTGGCCCACTTTTGGCTTAATTAAAAATAATTTTTAGTCGCCAATGCTATAAGTTTCGCTACTAATTTATTTCGTCGCTAAAAACCGTGACTTAGGCCTAACGACCCTTTTTTGGCGATTAAATCAAGTTTTGTCGCTAAAAACTCGCTTAGCTACTAATTTGTTTTTGGTAGCCAAAAGGTCCACTTTCAGCGACAAAACAGCTTTTAGTCGCCAAAACACCTATCATCGGCGATTTAAATCGAAGTTTAGTCGCCAAAACCGTGACTTTTGGCTACTAAATCATTTTAGTCGAAAACCGTGACTTTTGGCTACTAAACAACTATTAGTCGCTAAAGTTCTACATGTGGCTACTAAATTGCCTTTTAGTCGCTAAAAGCATTATATTTGGCGACTAAAGGAGTTTAGTCGGCGAAAGTTCTCAATTTTGGCGACCAAATCCAATTTAGTCGCCAATTCCCCTACTTTTAGCGACGAAAAACGAATTTTTGGTCGCCGAAAGTGTTTTTTGTTGTAGTGTGGTTTGAATGTGACATTTTGTTTTATTGAATTAAAAAATCTATTTTATTATTTTGTGACTATTTTAACCCCAATTTATTATGCCAAACGAGTGCTATATATATTTTACATTAAAATATTATGCAATCTTTAAATAACTATTAAAAGTCTATTGTAATAAACGATACTAAATTGCATTAAAAACGTTGAAGTTTCAATATGAATATCCTAAAGTTACTATTATACTAAAAAAAAAACTTACTAATAGACTTTAACGTCCCATTTAATAAATAAATTTTCATATTTTAGGAGTATGTGCGAGATATTTGACAATGCATAATAAATAAATAAATAAATAAAATAAAATAAAAATCACTTAAAACTAATAATTCAAAAATAGATTAAAATTTTAAGTTAAAAAGTACATTTGTTTATTATTTTTATTAGAAATTACTTATTAATCGATATTTAGTTTAAATTTTATTATTTTATTTTTTCTTTAATTTTTTGGACAAAAAAAAATCCCAAGTTTGAGGCATCTAACAAAATAAATTTTGAATTTTGTCAATTTCAATCATAATATTTTTATTTGTTTTCAATTTAAATCATTAGTCTATTTTCGTTAAGTAAAATCAATAGAAAAAGAGTATTTCAATCATTACACTTAATGTAGGTATATATTAAATTTTTAAAAATATCATTTTCATTGAGTTTAATAACTAAAATAGTCATTTTTCATTAGTTGTACTTAATGAAAATAGGTAAATGGTTTAGATTGAAAATAAATTAAAATTTTAAGATTTAAATTGATAAAATTAAAAATTAAGGATTTATTTTGTTATAAAACTCAAACCTTGGATTTTTTATTATATAATTTTCCCTAATTTTTTTTATACTTGTAAATTTAATTTATTTCTGTTATAAATGTATTGAAAAGTATGATCTTAGAAATATTATTGTAGAATTTAGACAAAATAAATATTAATTTTGTGAAACATATAGTTCTTAGGAAGTATTTTGGAAGGATATTTTCATAACACTTGTATTATCTATTAAAACTTATATATTTTTGTTTATAAGAAAGTGTGTGATTGGTAAATACTCAACATAACTACCACCACGACTACGACCACAATCATCGCTACTGTTATCACCACAACATGCTATTGCTATTACTTCCACCATTATTACTATCACTTTTATTATTATTGTCATTCTTACTATAAGCAACATCATCATTTTATTATCACCACTATCACCACCACCACCACCACCACCACCATCAATGTTATCATGCTACCACCACTGCCACCATGCCGCTACCACTGTCAACCCCGCCGCTACCACCACCATCAACGCTACCACCACCACAATCACAATATAAAAATTAAAATATACAATTTAAAAATAATAATTTTCAAATTTAATTTTATATCTATCAAACAATTTTATTTTTTAATTTAACACTTAAATATTTATCAAATAATTTTCAATTTAAAAAATTCAACATTAAATTTTTAACTTTATCAAACACCACACATTTCTGTCTCTCTTCTTCCAAATGTTATTTTTTAAATGGACACTTTTCCAATGTTCAGTGTGTTTGCTTTGAGTTTTTTTATTAAGTTTTTTGAAAACTGGTTTTTTTTATTTTCGTGTTCTTTTTTTTCATTTTTAATGAATATTTTAAACAATTTTTTTACTTTTTTAGATACAGCTTACTTAGATGTATCTTAAAAGTAAAAAAATTTGTGAAAAAATATTTAAAAAAATTAATAAATACATAAAAATACAAAAAAAAATGTACTGAACTCTCGTTTTTTTTTTTTTTTTTTTGGTATTTTTGGTATTTAGAGCTCCTTTATTAGAGCTCCAAAACATTTTTTATTTTTGACATTCCCAATGCATTAGTGCTATTAGGGATCTTTTTTTTAGTGGTATGAATCATTGTTGATAAGACTATTTTCTTTATAATTTTTATCTACCTTCATTCATTTACGAATTAAAATCTTATAATCAAATTTAGAGAAGTAACATTAATTTTTTGGACAGTTAATTTTTTTTTTCTAAAAAAAAGTAACTTTATCTAAAAAATTAGAATACACGTATCTTTTATTCATTTGATTTGATACATATATAGAAGAAGAAAAAAATAAAAAAAATGAGAATTCACTTTTTAATTTTTAATTATGATCTGAGTATTTGAAAGCTCCTTAACTTCATTTTTAGATTAAGCGAAATAACATTATTTTTTTTTTAATATTTGTCCATTATTAAGCACCTTTAATAAAATAATAAAAGGAGATGGATCCTTATTAGTCTATAATCTGGATTAAAAGATATTGTTTGGGCTTATGGTGTTCACTACGGACTCGTTTTGATAATTCGAACAATTCATTTTGTTGGATCCTTCATATATATATATATATATATATATATAATTCACACAAAAAATTAGATCGATTTCCTAATCAATTTAAGATTTGACTTTGAGAGGGCGTTTGGACTTGTTATGCCTATTTTGGGATCGACATCAATTATCCGAATTGTTCAGTTTTTAAGACTTATTAAGTAGAATATTCATACAAAAAGTTATGATACTCGGATATTGATAACTATATGATTGAATCACATTTATATTATAAAAATTAGATGGTTATTCTTAAAATTATGTGTTGTCTATTTTTCAAAAACGAATTACTCTGTTTGGTTTCAATTTTTAGAATTCACCTTTCAAAAAAAATTACTTTTTCGCTTTCTGTATTTTTTTGTTTTTATTGAATTTTTTTAATATTTTAAGCAATTTTTTGATTTTTAGATACACCTAACATAAATACGCTTAAAAAGTATAATATTTGTGAAAAAAAATCTTTAGAAAATTCACTAAATACCAAAAATGTTTTTTAAAAAAATACGAAAATTCAGTACATTTTTAATATTTTTGTGTATTTATTAATTTTTAAAAATATTTTTCACAAATATTTTACTATTTAGATATATCTAAGCAAGATGCATCTAACAAAGTAAAAAAAAAAAAAAAGCTTGAAATTTTAAAAAGATTCACTAAAAATTAAAAAAAATACGAAAAAAAAAACTCAATCTTCAGAAAACTGAAACTAAACACATTGAATATGATTCAAACATATAATTACTATTATTCAATCATTTTAATTTTTTACATGAATATTTTACTCAATAAACCCTAAAAAACGAACTATTCAAATCACTAAACTCGGTGAAAAAATAAGCCTAATAAACCCGATGTTCTCTCAAGTTGGAGAAATTTTTGTATGACAACTCGAGAGAAGTCAAATTCTCATGTTTGTCACTAAAATATATATAGAAAAATGTTAGAGATCCCAAAAATGTTACCCAATGTCTCATATGTGTATGGGGTCCACACCATGTAGGGCCCACAGATATGTAGGACATTTGATAAAAAAGTTAGCAAATCTTTTAGAATTTATAGCATTACTCCTATTTATAATATACTGTT
This sequence comes from Camellia lanceoleosa, assembly GCA_025200525.1. NCBI lineage: Eukaryota > Viridiplantae > Streptophyta > Magnoliopsida > Ericales > Theaceae > Camellia > Camellia lanceoleosa. The sequence continues at coordinate 73,794 of JANUSC010000496.1, read as the reverse complement.
TAAAAAAATGTTTTAATAAGAAATTATTCAATACACCTAGAGTAATTAGCATTAAATAATTTTTCTTCTTTGACGTGCATGTTAACAAAATAATAACTTATTATTAAATTCCCTTATTTGCATGGGAAATGTAGAATAGAAGGGATATAAATTCTAATTTTTTGAAAAGTAAATTATTTTCACTACGTGGGTTTGAGCTGTCAGAGACAAAAGTCTAAAGATTTTTTTAATAGTATGGTGTCATACTATTGAAAAATAAAAACGAAAAAAAAAGGAAGTTACTATTTTCACTTCATTTTGTTTTAAATATATATGTATTTTTTATCTTTATTATATATAGAATGAAATATATTTAGAGTAAAATAAATGTAAGAATATCTATAAAGTGATCCATATGTCACATGTTTGTTTTATTTATTTATTTATATTATATATATTTATTATATATATTTAATTGATTTAATGACTAATTAATTGGTTTAATGACTAATGGGTAATTAATGTCTGTTCACTATGCCATATGGTGGTTTCATGGGACTTTACAACTTCCCACTGTGGGAAGTTATAAGGAGTTATACTTGGATATGGGTCCAAGCCTATCTATATATATGCTTGTGATAGCCATCAAACATCAATATTGTTTTGTGAATAGAGCAGATTTGAAACTCTGTTCCTTTCACTTTTCATATGGTCCTGTAAAAGTGTTCTGTGAGTGAGTTTTTGTTTATACATTCAAGGATAAAGATTGAAAAGGCTTGAACATTATGGCAGGTGGTATTCTTCTTTCTTAATTAAAATTATTTTAATTATCACAAAATAGAGTAGGAATAATAACTATGCATAATAAAAATTAAAAAAAATAAAATTTATTAAGAATAAAATGGAATGAGAATAGCAGTTTCTTAAAAAAAAAAAAAAAAAGCATGAAATGTACTTTATTTATATATTATCTTTTAATTTAGAGCTTCACCCACCCTTTGCGATGGTACTGCTGAGAAGAATTATACCTGTAAAATATTTTTATTTGTTTGAATTTTTAAAATTTGTATTATAAATTTATTTGAAAAAAAAAATTAGAAATTAGTTTGATAAAAATAAATATAAAAATCTGTATATTTAAAATTTAAAAATTTATTTTTTGTGTAAAAAAAAACTATATGAAAATAATAAGCGTTTGATTTTTTATTTTTTTCATCAAACTAACTTTTAATTTTTTAAAATATATATTCAAAAAGCTCAATCACATATATATACATGCATATATTTGAAACTGAGATACAATTTGTTAAGATATATCTGAAATGTCTCTTTTGGTAATTAGGTTAAAAGCTGATTTTTTAGTTTTTTGATTTTTTTCATCATATGGACTTTTTATTTTTTTGCATGTTTTAAAATATATATATATATATATAAATTAAAAAATTAACTTTTAACCTACTTATCAAAATAGTGGGAAAAAAGTCCAAGCCGTTCTTAATTTGAACGCTTAAATTATTTGAAAATAGTGTAAAATATCAAATTTGAAGGTGAACGGGTAGATATATTTAATTTAGATAACCTTTAAATTTTTTTTTTTTTTTATTTTCTATACAAGTATGATTAGATGTAATCATTTAATGCATTTTGCTATTTGCTATAAAAAAAATATATAAAAAAAATTGAAAAAACACATGGAAAATTTATTAATAAATTCCATCTTGAGAAATGCTGAATCCATTTAATTCTAATGATTTTCTAATAGGCAAATTAGTCCCTTTGATTTTAAAAATATAAATTTAATATATTATTTGAAAATTGAATTGACGATTATATCCTTATTTCTATTATGTTTCCTTTTTTCTTTTTCTTTTTTTTCTTCTTCCTTTTTTTTTTTTTTTTTGTGTGTGTGTGCTAGAAAGGTAAGGTACACAATCTATGAGAATCAAATTTGGAATGAATTTTTATATGAAAATCTTTTTTATTTGAAAAACATTTCAAAAAGAGTACAAAAATGACCAAAAATATGAGATTTTTCAAACATTCCAAAAGGATGTGGGATTCTTCAAATATTTTAAAAAGAATACAAAAACTCCTTATTAAGTTTTGAGCAAATGTATAATTTCAAACTTTAACATTCTAATGTAATACTTAAACGTGACACTCGAATGTAATACTCCAAAAAAAATTCTTAGTGTACTTTTTCCAAACGTAACACTCTAGTATAACACTCCAAAAACATTTCTTAGTGTAACACTCCAATATAATACACAAAAAAGCTTCTTAATGTATTTTTTCCAAACATAACACTCCAATATAATACTCCAAAAAAAAAGATGTGAGATTCTTCATACCATTCCAAAAGGAATACAAAAATTCCTTAGTAACCTTTGGACAAATGTATAATTTTAAATTGTGAGTGTTTTATTTGGAAAAAGTACACTAAAAGTTTTTTTTATAATATTTTTGTGTGTTATATTGAAGTGTTACATTTGAGATTAGATTGATTAGAGTATTACGTTTGAGAAAAGTACACTAAGAAATTTTTTTGTGTGTTACATTATAGTGATACATTTGGAAAAAAATACACTAAGGAGTTTTTTTAGAATGTTACGTTACGTTTGAGGAAAGTATACTAAGGAATTTTTTAATGTGTTACATTAGATTGTTATATTATTGAAGTGTAATATTGGTGTGTTACGTTTTTTCCGTAATGTGGGATTTGTTTAAAAGGAGGGAAAATTCAAAACCTTTTATGGTTCAGATTGTCCAAATGTGTAATTTTATATTTGGAGAAACTCACTTTTATCTTTAAAAAATTAAACCCAAATATGTAAGTGACTACCTTTTGTGTAATTTTTACTTTAATGGGACCTTTAGGTTCATAAGAAAAAAGGAAGGATTAAACAATTTACAAGATCACATTTTAAGATTTATTGGTGCTTCACCCATAACATATTTGTCATTAATTTTTTTGTGATAAATATGATCAATTAAATATGTTACGATTATATCGATGTAATTTTGTTTTGGTGGATGATATACATGAATAATCTAACAAAATGAATGATTCAAATTATTAAAATAAAATCCATAGAAAGACCCATCAACGCAAATAGTTGTTGGAAAATGGCTTTGGAGGATTTGGAAAAATTTTATGTTTTGCTAACTTTGAGCATTAATTAAGGTAGGACCCCCACGTTATTTTTAACGTTTCTAATTGGGTTCATGTTTAATGTCGCGCAGTGAATAACATCATGTATTTGGTTGCTCAAAACCATTTCCAAATGAATGAGAATTCAACGCGTGTTTTCGAGTTCGTGAAATATTAGGTGGGTTTCCTACACATTTGTGAAATGTGCATATCCTACATTGAAAAGACTTAAGATTTTGAATGGGTTTATATACACTAGGTTGGGATACTTGGGATGGGTCCCAAGGGGTACCCAAGTTTGTGGAACGGTGAGGTTATGGGTAAAGTGGGCTAGACCTATTGGACCCAAAATAATAACCACACGCGCGCTGCCACCGTCTCCCATCTGGTCGGTCGGGCGAGCTGGGCTTGGGCCCCCATTCAATTTGTTCGAACAAGTTTTCTACGTGTTTGGAAAAGCCACTTGCTCTTCTATATGAAGCCTTCCATTCCAGCAATTCTTGACATCTAATTTTTCCCTCAGAATTCCATCCCTCTTCTTTTGTGTTTCTGTATTTAATTTTTAGGAAGAAAAAGAGAGTCACAACAGAGTTTTGGTTCGCTAGACTTGATTTTGTAGTGCTGCAAATCAAGTGTTAGTCGTGGGAAGTAGATGCCGGTAAATCTCGAAGTACCGGAGTGAGGGCGAAATCTACTTTAAGGAGATTGTGTCCAATACAAGCCTCGATATTTAAAGTTTTTGTAAGCTTTAATTTAGGATTTAATTTATAAAATTATTTTTTGGATTATTTATTTTTATTTTTTTGTTTATCTTATTTATACATTTAATTTACACACACACACCACTGGGAATAACAATCTTAAAGTAGATTTCTATTTTTATTTATTTGTGTTAGACAGACGAATATTTTGTTTCAAAAAATTAAATAGTAATCATATACTGCTTAATTTCTTAAATAGTAGTAATATACTATTTAATAATTTCTTTGATAACATAGTAGTCATATACTGTTTATCATTGAAATTTTGTTACAAAATATTATTCTGTATCTTTTGTGTGTAAATTCTATTTTGTATAAATTTGTGATTGGTGTTTTACTATTTCGTCAGAAATATGACAACTGAAATAAACAATATTGAGACTGTTATTACTCTAACCCCCACACCCGTTGTGCTAGTGATGACCCCGGTAGTACCAGTAAATCATGGGGAGAAATCAAAAAAATTCAATGGAAATGATTTTAAAAGATGGTAACAAAAAAATGATGTTTTATCTTACTACATTGAATTTGACTCGCTTCACTCATGAAAAAGCACTAGCACTAAACGAGGGAGAAACTGATCGGCAAGTGGTTGCCTTAGTCGATGCATGAAATATGGTGATTTTCTGTGTTGAAATTATATCCTCAATGTTGGACAATACACTGTACAATGTGTATAGTATCAAAAGCACTACAAAAGAACAGTGGGAATCTCTAGATCATAAATATAAGATAGAGGATGCCGGTACAAATAAATTTGATGTCGGCCGTTTTCTAGATTTTAAAATGATAGATTCTAAGACAATTATTAGCTAGGTTCAAGAGCTCTAATTAATTCTCCATGACATACATGTAGAAGGGATGATTCTCAGTGAATCTTTCCAAGTAGCGGCAATCATTGAAAAATTGCCACTATCTTGGAAAGAATTCAGGAATTATCTAAAACATAAGCGCAAGGAGATGAAATTGGAGGAACTGATAGTGCGGCTCAGAATTGAGGAGGACAACCGTGGTTCCAACAAAAAATCAAGAAACCATGTCATGCAGGCTAAAACAAATGTTGTGGAACATGAACAAGGGTCAAAGTTCAACAACAAGAAGTGGAAGTATGATGACAATGGTCCCAAACAAAGATCCACTAGTAAGATCAACAAAGGGATCAACAACGGATTCAACAAGAGGTTCAAAGGCAAGTGTTTTGTGTGCGGCAAAGATGGACATCACGCTAAGTATTGTCACATTCGCAAAGACGGAGAGAGTTCAAGAAAAAAGCCAGCACAAGCCACAACATAGCCAAGGATTTTTATCTTTTCGATGGGGTGGTAGACATCAATCTTGTTGCAGTAGTCTCTGAAGTAAATTTGGTGGGAATCCCAAGTAGTGGTAGGTGGATACTGGAGCAACCCTCCATATCTGTGTAGATAAGAAGATGTTTACAATCTACAAAGTGGTGGAAAGTGGAGAACGACATTTTATAAGAAACTCTTCCACGTCAACTATAGAAGGATAAGGAAAGATCATAATGAAAATGACATCGGAGAAAGAACTCACGCTCAACAATGTACTCTATGTGCTAGAAATTCACAAGAATTTGATTTATGGGTCATTTTTTTTTTTTTTTTATGAAGAATGGATTTAAATTAGTCTTTGAATTGACAAGGTTGTACTCTCCAAGAGTGGAATGTATGTGAGGCGAGGTTACATGAGTGATGGACTTTTGAAGCTCAATGTACTAATTGTTGTACCAAATTTGGCTATTAATAATAAGAACACATCTTCTATTTATATTGTTGAATCTTCTTTTTTATGACATGGTACATTAGGACATGTAAATTTTAATTTTTTGCGTAGACTTGTTATTTTAGAATGTTTACCAAACTTAAAGTTTGATCCTAATCATAAATGTGAGATTTGTGTTGAGGCAAAACTTATTAAGGCATCATTTAATAAATTAGAAAGAAGTACTGAACCTCTAAGTTTAATTCACACTGATATCTATGATTTAAAATTTGTTCAAACTATAGGAGGCAAGAAGTACTTTTTTTACTTTTATTGATGATTGCACTCGATATGGCTATATTTACTTATTGAGAAGTAAAGATGAAGCCTTAGAATCTTTTAAACAATATAAACTTGAGGGAGTCCTTAGTCCCAAAACGACTACGATAGGACCAAAAACCGTTGATTGTGTGTTCATTGGTTATGCAAATAATAGTAGTGCATATAGATTTTTAGTTCATAGATCTGAAAATCCGAATATACATGTAAACACTATTATTGAGTCAAGGAATGCGTCATTTTTCGAACACATTTTTCCTTGCAAGGAAAAAGACAAGTTCAAATAAAATAACTTTTGATATTGCTATGGGTAGCAGTGAAGACCAAAATGATAATGAAACAGATGAACCTAGACGTACTAAGAGGGCGAGGATCTTTAAATCATTTGGTCCAGATTTTCTGACATACCTGTTAGAAAATGAGTCTCAAAACTTCAAGAAAGCAATGACAAGTCTTGAAGCTCCATTGTGAAGAGAGACTGTGAATAGTGAAGTTGAATCAATACTGTAAAATCATATATTGGGAACTAGTGGATCTTCCACCAGGGTGTAAACCTCTTGGATATAAGTATATATTCAAGAGAAAAATGAAAGCAGATGGTTTAATTGATAAATAAAAGGCTAGGCTTGTTATTAAGGGATACAGACAGAAGAAATGCCTTAATTATTTTTACACCTATTCACCAGTGACAAGAATAACATCTATTTGCATGCTAATTGCAATTGCAGCTTTATATAATCTGGAGATACATCAAATGGATGTTAAAACAACCTTTTTGAATGGCGAGTTAGATGAGGAAATCTATATGGAATAACCGGAAGGGTTTCAAGTTCTTGACCAAGAGAAAAAGGTTGATAAACTTGTGAAATCCCTTTTATGGATTAAAACAAGCTCTGAAACAATGGTATGAAAAAATTGATCACCCCAAACTTTCAGATGGTTTTAAGATAAACAAATGTGACAAATGCTTCTATGTTAAAAGCACAGACAAAGGCTATGTCATAATTGGTCTTTATGTGGATGACATGCTCATTATTGGAAGCAATGATGACATGATTAAATCCACAAAGAAAATGTTGAAAAAAAAATTTGACATAAAAGATCTGAGAGTAGCAGATGTAATTCTAAGAATAAAAATTACTAGAACATCTGAAGGATATGCTTTATCTCAATCTCATTATGTTGAGAAGATTCTGGAGAAATTTAAAAGGCATGACGACCGTCCTGCTAAAACATCTGTTGACACGTACAAATGATATATACAAAGAAATAAAAGGATCCTATTTTATTTCTTTGTAATCAGATTCGAATCAATCTTGTTTATTCCCATCCTTCAACTTCCTCTCGACTAGACTTTTTGGTTTTTCAACCAACTAATTGAAGCTTTCAAATATGTATATGAAGTAGTAACATTCTTTTTGAACAAAAGAAGGATTAAAAAAGAAGAGGAAATAGAGTCTAATTTTTTTACATACCTTTATAGTTTATAGAATATATTCTTTACCCATTTATTTTATAGATGGGTAAAAATATGGATTCGAATCTAAACTATTACTAAATATGTATGTCGATCCATATCAATTAATTTGTTGAATAGATACTCATACAAATGAATCATGTGCCAGGAACTAGACTTGAACTGGTGACACGAGGATTTTCACCGCTTCTACCAGCTGAGCTATCCTGACTATTCACGATGCATCCTCTTCATTTTACTAGATTACTTGGGCTATGTCAATTAAAAGAATGAAAGGGTATTACAAAGTCTTATCCAGGCCCTGGAATTTCTTGGATTTTCAAAAGGAAAACTTTGTAATTTTCAGTACGAATAATGATATGGACCGTGAATCATTCAAATTCAAATGGGGATTTCTTGCTCAAAGATGTTCATTTGTACGTGTATTATATATATAATGTCTTCATTTGTCAAAAAATACAAGTGCAGGTATATCACAAATTAGAGTGCTCTCGGATAATTGGAAGCTTGATGTACTTAATAAATTGCACTAGGCTAGATATAGCCTATGCTATAAGCAAATTGAGTAGGTAGACAAGTAATCCAGGGTTTGATCATTGGAAAGCGATAATTAGGGTACTTAGGTATCTAAGACATACGTGGAATAATGGCTTATATTATACCAAATATCCAACAGTACTCAAGGAATTAAGTGATCCAAATTGGATATTGGCTACTTAAGACTCAAATTCCACTAGTGGATATGTCTTTACCTTGGGAGGTGCTACAGTCTCTTGGAAATCTTCCAAGCAGACGTGCATAGCAAGGTGGACAATGGAATCTGAGTTTATCACATCAGATAAAACAGGAGAAGAAGTAGAATGGCTTCGTAATTTCTTAGAAGACATTCCAATGTGGCCTAAACCTGTGCTAGCTATATGCATTCACTGTGATAGTGAAGCAACAATAGGATGTGCACAAAATTATATGTATAACGGTAAGTCTCGACACATTCGTCGAAAACGTAATACCGTTAGGTATTTGCTCTCACATGGAATAATTTCCATAAAATATATAAAGTCAAGAGAGAATATTGCAAATCTATTGATTAAAGAGCTAGTCAGAGAGCAAGTGTACCATTTATCGAGGGGAATGAGATTAAAGCCTATTACTTAAAATTCGCCATAATGGCAACCCAACCTAGTTGACTGGAGATCCCAAAATCTAGGTTCAAAGGGATAACCGAATTATGGATGACTTCACGTATCACTAAGGAGGTTTACTCCTACCCATTTCTATGATAAGAAGAGTGATACCTGCAGCGTTAGTAAGATAAACTTTGCTTTTAATGATTCTTATAGCTTGGACATCCAAGTGGGGTATAGCATGATATTCTTAATAAGAAATCACCTGTATGAGTGTGAATTGGGCCGGTTCTGTGAGAATTAAGAAGGCTAAATTCTCTAGAGCACTCATGAATTACCAGGTGTTGTTCAGGGCCAAAATGAACACAACCGTAAGAACCAAATTGTGTCTGACGATACACTATATGTAGACTATTGTCTTGGCCTAAATAAACAGCTGAACAGTTCAAGGCATCGCGTCCACTGGTTAGCCAGTAAGTCTGATAGGCTTTTACTAGAGGAGGTTCAAAGCTAAAAGCTACCTATCTCGATGTGGTGTATCTTCTTAATGTACTCTTTTTTTGTATGCATTTTATTGCATGTCCGTTATCGTGAATTCCATTCATGTGGGGGATTATTGGAAAATGGCTTTGAAGGCTTTGGAAAAACCTTATTTTTTTGCTAACTTTGAGCATTAATTAAGGTAGGACCAATGCGTTATTTTTAACGTTTCTAATTGGGTTCATGTTTAATATCGCGTAGTGAATAACATCGTGTATTTGGTTGCTCAAAACCATTTCCGGATGAATCAGAATTCAACGCGCATTTTCCGGTTCGTGGAAATAGCTTTAGGTAGGTTTCTTACACATTTGTGAAATGTGCATGTCCCATATTGGAAAGGCTTAAGGTTTCAAATGGGTTTATATACACTAGCTTGGGATACATAGGATCGGCCCCAAGGGGTATCCAAGTTTATGGAAGGGTGAGGTTATGGGTAAAATGGACTAGACCCATTGGACCTATCGTCAGCCCGTCTGGTCAGTCGGGCGGGCTGGGCTGGGCTTAGGCGCGAGTGCGAGGTGTGAGGTTGGGTTGGGCTTGTTCGGCTTAATACTTATTTTTTTGGACCAAAAACATTTGCATTTTATTTATTTAATTTTGAATTTTGGTTTCAAAATTCAAATTAAATCTGTCCATTTTTTTTTTTCTCACACCCAAACAAGTTCATACTAATTGAATTCACCCGAACAGGTTTTCCACATATTTATTCCACCCGAACAGATTCCAATATGTCCAAACAGGTTTTGTACCTGTTCTATCTGGTTCTAATAGGTTTTCAATTGCTCGAAAAGCTACTTGCTCTTCTATATAAAGCTCTTCCATTCCAGCAATTTTTGGCATCTAATTTTTCCCTCAGAATTTCGTCCTTCTTCTTCTGTTCATCTATGTGTTTCTGTATTTGTTCTGTATTTAATTTTTAGGAAAAAAAAAAAGAGAGTCACAAAGAGAGTTTTGTTCTCCATACTTGATTTTGTAGTGCTACAAATCAAGTGTTAGTTACTTCCTAGGAAATAGACCGTGAATCTCAAGCACCGGAGCGAGGGCGAAATCTACTTTAAGAAGATTGTGTCTAACACAAGTCTCGACGTTAAAAGTTTATGTACGCTTTAATTCAGAATTTAATTTATAAAATTATTTTATGGATTATTTATTTTTATTTTGTTGTTTATCTTGTTTATACATTTAATTTACACACACTACAGGGAATAACAATAGTATCCTCCAATCTAAATCATGAACTGGAGGACTCCAAATCCATAAAAGAATTACACAAAAGTTGACTACTAATAAGAGCATCCACATTAGCCTCACCAAATGTAGTTTTTGGTTAAATATAACTAGCAAATCATAAAATTCTTACTCCATTAGTCTCAACAAATTATTTTTAAACTAGCTTTTGGTTGAATTTGCTACAGTACCTCAACAAATTTGTTGAGGTACTATTTATTAGTTATTCAATAGTTTATTATTTTTTTGAGATAGGTTAATCTATTTTTTATTATATTTTCTCACCCACCGGATGTCCACCTGGATGTCCCTGTAGAGAATGAATTTTTACTAAATTTTGGCCTAACTGTCGACTCACCCTGCTGATCTTCCTCGGATTTGTTCTTCTTCGCCGCCTTGCCGCTATGGTGCACTAGAAAAAATATATTTAAATTGAAAAAGATAAAAGAATAAAAAATAATATTTTAATGAAATAAAATTTTAGAATATAAAGTTTAATGGAGTGTGTATATAAAAAAGAGATATGCTAAAATACAAAAGTGGATGTTATAATATGGCTCAAAATTTGTTGGTGCGGATGCTCTAAGGGCCATTAATAACCAATTCCAATTATCTATATTATTATATTAAGCAAAACTTGAACAACCTTTACTTACTCCTCTTTATTGTACTATATGTTATTTATATTTCTTGGGATAAAATAAAAAAAAAAATTAAGATTAATGATTCAGGCCTCAAATTTGAGGCTCGAATTTGCCTCGAAATCTTTTTTTTTTTTTTTTTTTTTTTCAAAGCTGTGCTATTTTGGTTTTTTTTTTTTAATTTTTTTTTCTCTCTTTTCTTTATAGGGGTGATTATGTATAGATAGGGATGTGCTAAAAAATTAGACATTTTGTAAGTGAGTTGGGTTGGACTGATTGGATAATAAAATTGACTGATCAAAAAAAAAAATTTATTTTATTTTATTTTATTTGTTAGGCTGTGTTGGTTTTTTTTTTTTAATTTTTTTTTTTAAAGGTGGTTATGTGTAGGGGTTTGTCAAAAAATTAGACATTCTGTACTAACTCATCGTACAAAATTATATGAAATTAACGAATTTTAACCAACAGTCTAACTGATCAGTCAATTAAGTTGGACTGATTAAATGATAAAATTGACTGATCAGTTAAACTGTTGGTTAAATTTTGTTAATTTCATATAATTTTATATGATGAGTTGATGCGAAATGTATAATATTTTATATTAGACTTAAAAAAAAAAAAAAAAAAAACTAACACACACAGCAGCCCAAAAAAAAAAAAAACTCATTCGAGCCGAATTCGAAGCCTCGAATTCGAGGCCTCTATCACGACTGAAAAATTAAATAGATATATAAGAGGAATGAAACTGAAATCTTGAGCTTTAGATCTAAGAAACAAAATTCTTACTAACTGAAACACAATATATAATAAATATTTTTTTTTATTTATTTAAATTGCATACATAACGCTATTTTATTAATGGAAAACATGACCATAACACAACGACAATTATAATAATTTTTTTATTTTGTTTTTTTTGTCGTTTTTTTCTGCTACTTTTTCCATATATACATAAGATCCCATCCACCATAGACATTAAGAGAGTAAGCTCCATCGGTTCTTATGCTCCACCAGCACATTTCAGCACACCGTCCTTTGTCTCGGCCCTCCCGGAACACGTCGAAGCTCCCGGAGACACCATTCCAAAACATGTAGCAGTAAAATAGAGTGTTGTCGATGAACAGATTTGCCTTGAAATGCCATGTAAATGAAGAGTGAAATGCCAAGTCATGTTGCCCTAAGTCATCATCTTTGGACTTGCAATGGATGGTTAGGGTTATCCCTTCTCCCAAATCATTTGTTATGTTCATATGTCTTGTTAGGACACGATAGCTCACTCCATTTGTAATCTCTTGTGTTTCTTCTTTGCCATTAATGGCAAAAGAAACTTGCGAAGATATGAGCGATGACAAAATGAGCAAGAGAAACACAAACTTGTAGTCAGACATTTTTTTGGGATTTGTTTCCCTTTTATTTCTTTATTTATTTTTAAAGAAAATCGCATGATTTCTAGTATGGCTTTGAACACCTTTAAATATGGGGTTTTTGGGATGGGCTAAATTATCCATTTCAAGTTAAAATAGTTAATAAAATGAAAATTAATGTTATATGGACTAATTAATGTATTAATTAGTGTATTAATGGATGATGTGACATAATTTAAAATATTTTTGATATTTATAATTTGTATAATAAGTGGAGTCAATAATAATGTCATAACTAATATTGGTACACTAGTTAATATACTAATTAGTGCATGTAACACTACTCATAAATAAAATATCCAATCATATTATTATATTCATTTTTTTTACACGTTCTTTCATAAAAAATTAAATAGCCAACTAAAAGTATGTAGACTAGATTTATTGTTAGTGTGTCTCATATTATACTGTTGTTTGGAGTGTCCTAAATAAGTGCATTTTTTATTTTTTTACTAAAAAGTTGAGGGAAAAAATATAGATGTTTGGGTTAACTTTTTGACTTTTTATAAAAAATTTGTATTCAAAAATTGTATAAATTAGTGTGTAGGGGAAAATTAGGATTGGAAATTGTGCAGCCATAATTTTTGACTTTTGGTGAATAGTGATAACTTTTTAACTTTTTGAGTAACTTTTTGACTTTTTGGCTTTTTTTACACTTCTCAAACTTAAATTTGAATTTACATTATACACTTTATTTTCAGTAATGAGTACTTTTAATTTGTTTTATTTTATTTTATTTTTTTGGAAATACATAGTTTTTGGATAAATTACAATTTTCTTTTTATGCTTGGTCATTTTTCTATTTTGGCCAATGAATTCTTTTCTCTCATTTTGGATGTTCATGTTTCAATTTTTTTTTCATTATCTCAAAAGTTAAATTATGTCCATAATTAGACAGAATATGACACATTAACAACTACATAGCATAAAAATATATTATTATATATACTTCAAAAGCTAATTTATGTCCATAATTAGACGAAAATTGACACATTAATAGGTAATGACATAAAAATATATTATTATATATAATTCACATATCTAATACAAACCTAAACTCCAGTATCATAATATATTTTTATGCCACCTAGTTGCTAATGTGTCATGATCAATCTAATTATGGACATAAGTTAATTTTGAAATAAATTGAGAAAAATTTGAAACACAAAGTACCAAAATGAGAAAAATAAAATAAAATTAAAGACCAAAGTGAAATAATGACCAAACACAAATGGAGTAAAGTATAATTTACCCCCATAGTTTTTTGGGAGACTTATGGTGTGTCATAATAGATGAAGTTATTATCCAATAGGTCAGTAATAATTAATGGTTTTTTTCATCCAACACTATTAAAAAAACATTACTAATTGTTAATTTTTAGTGACTGTTTGAAAATTTTGTCACAAAAAATATCATCAATTATAAGTTTTAGTGACAATTTAAAAAAGTCATTTCAAAAAAAGGTTATTAATTTTTAACTTGCTTATAATTTGAAAATTTTGTCACGTAAAAAACGCCACTAATTGTAAATTTAGCGACAATTTATAAAAACCGTGACCAAAAAAAAAAGAAAAATTACGATTGTTAGTTTTAGCTTACATATGCAAAAAGTAGTCATAAAAAATTATTTTTAACGACGATTTTATTATGACTTATTTTTAATAGGACTTAACATAAATCAAAATCCAACTATTAGGATTTATGGGTGGTTTACCTAGTTTTTTCACGGACATCTACGTAGCAAGAGGCTCTTAAATGCAATAATTTTGTATCCAAATTTAAGGAATTGAACAGAATACTATTTTGGCAAGTCTATAAAATAGTTAAAAATTCATTACAAAAAATTCAATTGTCAATTTTTTTTCTTATTTTTCTACACATTTTTTTTTTTAAAAGTCAAAAAATAACTAAAATGGCTACTTTCCAAAACAACCTAAGCTTTTTTTATTTTGGATAAACTACTAATAGGTCTTAATAGTTGGACTTGATACCCATCAAGTCCTATTAAAAATAAGTCTTGATAAAATTGTCATTAAATAATTTTTTTATGACAATTTTTTATATGTCGCTAAAAACTGATAATTAGTGACTTTTTTTTGTTATGATTTTTATAAATTATTGTTAAAACTTACAATTAATGACTTTTTTTATGACAAATTTTTGCTATAAGATCTATTAGACAATAAGTCCACTTATTAGGACTTATACGTAAATACTCTTTTTATTTTTTATGGTAACAAACCTATCTAATGTCCAATGAAAATGGTATGAAAATATTTTCATAAATAGAAGAAATGAATCATATCTATCTACACTATTATATATATAAGCAAAAGTGTTCTAGAGTGTCAAAGTTCAAAACGTTAATCCTTGTTTATCATAATTTTGAATTTTTTAAATATAAAAATACAGATCTTTATCTTTTAACATTTATTAAAGGAAAGAATAAGATTTTTAAAGTATTAAAGTTTAGTATTATGGGTGGTTTGTGATGATCTAAATAAGTATATTTTTTGACTTTTTATGAAATATGGGTTGAGTTTGAAGTGATGTGGTAGAGAGGTGATGTAACTTAAATAAGATAATAAGATTTAAATAGGATAGTGACTTTTTGACTTTTTAACTTTTTTAGGTTATGACAAACAAGTAGGCATTATAAGTCATGTCACTTATATGAAAATGGCAATGGCATCTCTTTAGTCTGAAATCAGATTAGAGAATATTGTTGGATTTTTGTAGGCTCATTAGGAAACCTACATCAATAATTCTAACCGTTCAATGTGTAAGTTCGTTGAGTTTTTTTTATTTTTGCAAAAATTCACGTTGTTCTAATATCGAAAGCCATCAAATTTGTGTCAACGATAAGTATGATTTTAAAAATAAATTGTTGACATAAATGTGATCTAATCAAGTGGTTATTAATATCTGATCAACGTAATTTTTTACAAGAATGAAGTACTCGACAAGCCCTATATATTGAATGGTGTAGATCATCAAGATGCACTCCAAAATAGACCAAATGAGCTAGTTTGGACCGTCCAATTAGAAATACTGGACTGGAGACCGTTTAATCCTATGAAAATATTTTAAAATTTTCAAACATAATACTCATGTCCAGAGTTAAAAATGGAAAATTAATTATACACTTACGTTGTAAAATCTAAAATTTATGTATTACAAAATTAATAAATATTTCATATGTCAAACATGTCACGCCTCGAAAATTTACACAATAAAGATTTATCAACTTCCATTATTTAATGTAAATGTAAGTATGTCTCAATATTAATATCATCCTTAAATCTCCAACATCTGTATTCATTAACCATCAAGATATTTACAAAAGAATGTTCCACATGCGGTTATATATTCAACATCCCTAGTATATGGATCTATAGCATGTGGTGCAAATAAATGTCCTTAAGGGCTACAATTTCCAAGGTTTAAGCCCGGTTATATAAAAGTGGTTTTGAACCTATACATATAAAGCCCTTGACTTGTCAAAAATAATTACAACAAAGAAAAGAGCCTTGTGCTCTCAAAACATATTTCCACGCCTCTAATTTGGCTGGATCACCACATCTTTTCCTACACAAAATCTCATTCGGTGAGCACAAAGCCTAGTAGAAAAATATTAACAAATACATTTTATACACTCTCATGGGATGAATGTATATACCATGCATGTTAAAAAACGTATATCTTTATCCTTTGAAACTTTTGTGCACAATGCAATATCAGGAATTTAACAATTCAATAATTTCAATGTAGTTCAAAAGGGGCGGTAAATATGACTGAGGTAATCCCTAAGTTGGTGTTTGCAAATAGGCCTAACAAGCACTACCAATCCCCACTTTACCGGTAGCTAATCGGAAGGCACATGGTACCTCATCCGCACGTGTTTTCGGTCTTACACCATGGACACTCAGGCCAACTTAACCAATACCAATTATACCCCCTATTCAGACTTACCAACGTATTTATCTCAAAAACAAATCAATATGATATTGTTTTACAAAGCAATTCCCTTCTCAAAGTAGTACTTTTTCCAATGCAATATTCAAAATAAATTGCATTAATGATAAAATGGAATGACGATGCAAATTTCCTACGCAATAACAAAGTTCTATTTGAACATCTCAACAATGACAATTCGCGAGGTGATGATACTTAAATTAAGTTCCAATGCAATATATTTCTACATCAATGCCTTGAAATTTCTCAGTTTCTTAATTCCTCCACACAATCCTCCATTGTGATCAAATTCCACATCTCTTGTCTTTATAACCTCATAATACACTTACAAGAGAATAAACAATACATTATCAACCTTCATGCATTTTTTTATAAATTCATCATCATTTTTAGCATTTGATGTTTCCAAAATAACAACAAGAAGCCACTGCTCAAGCTTTTCAATTCTATAATTTTTATTTTCTCATGAAATCTCTTCATTTGATGCAACTATAGAATTTCCTCCATCACTTACTCACGTAGCAAATTATCAAGTATCAATTTCATAATATCATAACTTTTTCCAAAATCTCCAAATTCTAGGGTTTCCACCAAAAACAAGGTTTTTGTTCCATTTTTGAAAAGGTTTTTCCAAAACAACACCCACACCCTAGAACATGCTCATATTCTCAAAAATTTTGGGAAAAATAGACAAAATCAACTTCTAACATCATCTAGGGTTCAACAACCCAAAATCATAGCTCATAACATGATGAAATACTTAAAACATGTATAAACTTGCAAAAATGTATATATAACTCAAAGATTATCCCTACCTCAAGCTTGGAAGGTGAAGAGGAAGAAAACCTTAGAAATCAAAGTCAACAAAAATATGATCCAATCGGTTATAATCGTAGTCCTCGTCACCTTCTTTGATTTGGTGTAAAAAGTCCCCTCAAACTGTTGAAGATTTGAGCTAAATCTTAGAGAGAAGTTGTATTTGGGTGTATTTTTAGAGAGAATGGAGAGAATAGATGAATATAGAGAGCGAGAGAGAGAAGAAAATCTGTGCAAAAACACTTTTGACATCAGTTTTGACGAAAAGAGCATGAGTTTCGAGACAGACGCGTTGAAATCCGCTTGAGCGGTTTCAATTCCGCACGAATGGAATTCCTAATCCGTACGAGCATAAATTTTTACCTTAAGGATGGATTGCTCCAGAGAGCTACCCAGAAAAATCACCCAAAATCTGCTGAAGCTTTTCTGCCTAGAAAACTCTAAAAATTTTGGAAAACACTGTAAGGATTTGCTCAGGTGGTTTCCAATTTCACACGAGCAATTTTGCCCAGAACTCAGAAAGTGATTTTGCAAACCAAGGCAAGTTCCAATGCCCAAAACTCAAAATTTTCAACCCAAAAAAGTTAAGAGAGGTTAAGTAGGAGTAGAAAATGAATCTCAATGACCCGATACGGTAAATAAAACACCAAAAGATATGCATACTACCTTACTACACAATACTATTCAAGCCCCAAAACCCGGGACATCACAACCTTTCCTCTTTAGGAAATTTTGCCTCCGAAATTTGGTTACACCTCTCATCAATACGTCCAAAGAACAAGAACAAAACAACAACAAGGCTCCGAGTGGTAACAACCACACTAATGACAAAATGAATCCATAATAGCAACAAATCAAGCATAACATGGAGATCTCAATCTCAACAACATTTTACTATCATTATAAGAATACTAGGTGATGAAAGCCTCAGCTAATTCCTCTCAAACTTTCTTTACTGAGTTCTCCAGCTTAACACCAGATAGGAGCCACTCCTGACATGGTTCTTCCGAACAAGGAAAGCTTTTGAGCCCGAGCTAGGCCCATGGGCTTCAGAATGTCTGAGAAGAGGCAGATATGAACCATAGGGTCACCAGATCCATCGAATCTATCAATATGTGGCATCTTGAACTGCTCAAACAACCTTATAGTTGTTTTAGTAAATCTATCCTTGATGTCCAGAACCGAGTTGATCCCTTCTAATTGTTTGAACATTTTCTCTAATTTGGATATTTTCAGCATTGTCGGGTCAATTTCATCAATATCTATGGGGAAAAGTCCTCTCATTGGCAGTGTAAGAACTCCAAGATCTTCTTGCCAATTTTAGGTTCACGGTTCCATAACTAGTTGTGTCACGACCCAAACTTGCCCCTATAGGTTTAGCGTCAGAATCGCCAAGAACCCTTGGATTACCATAGGCCTCTTAACAGAATGACATGTAATAAGGGGCTATGGAAGCAAATATAGAAAATATACATTGTCCATAGAGCTGTGTTAACATATATGAGACAGAGATCTTCAAAACAAACTTATATATATATATATATATGAGATGTCATAGATACAATAGTCTTATATCACCCAT
This sequence comes from Camellia lanceoleosa, assembly GCA_025200525.1. Lineage (NCBI taxonomy): Eukaryota > Viridiplantae > Streptophyta > Magnoliopsida > Ericales > Theaceae > Camellia > Camellia lanceoleosa. Next base: position 55,039 of record JANUSC010000496.1, on the reverse strand, counting down.
ATACACAGATGAAGTCAAAAAGGAAACTTAGCCCAATGTACAGAAAAGCAAAACAAAACAAAAACATTTGTAGCAAAGTTACAAAACTAGACATCTCAAAAGGGAATCTCCCCGGGAGGCACAGTGGCTGGCTGACCTAAAACTCCAGGCAGCAGCTTAGGCCTGGTCACGCGCCTACTTACCTACATACATAATATAAATAGTGAGCAGAAGCCTAGTGATTAATAACAGAGTAAAGGGTTTAAATGAATGATGTCCATAACAGATTCAGAAATTAGAGTTCGTATCAGAAATAGGTTGGTATTCACATTTTTGTTCAAACTACATACAAAAATTTGAGTTCACGCTTTATCATACATGGTACATCCAATAGCGTTATCATGCTTGTCAGTTCCAAAAGGAACCTCCGGTATCGGGAACTTGTAATATACTTGGGCCTCGGTATTATTACCGCTAGGCAAGGGCCATGAGACCACGGTATTGTTACCCTCGGGCAAGGGCCTTGTGCTTGTAGACCATGGTATTATTACCCCCAGGCAAGGGCCTTGTGCTAAGGATGCCACGAATACTTGTCAAAAGTTGGACATTCAATCATTGATACAGAACATAGTATTTCAGAAAACAAATCATTTCGTGTCATATCATATCATATAGGGAAATACTTAGACGTGAACATAGCTTTACAAAGTTATTACTCACAGATGGCTTCACTTGCTGAACAAACAAATCAGATAACTTGAGGCAAATGACCTACATACACGTAATAGAAACACATAATGAAACACACATTCGTTTGGTGCATAACTTCTTTTGTCTCATTCTTAGTGTGTTTCTAGGTCTTAATCACTGATTGAGTCTTAATCAAATGCACTTTGGAACTCTTAACAAGACTTGCTGAAAACAGGGGTCCCGCCCGAGCGCAACTTCCTTTGCTCGAGCGGACATGCAAACTTGTGAGGGGCTTCTTGAGCGCAATTTTCTTCGGTCGAGTGGTCTGCAAACTTTGAAAAAGTACTGGTTGTGTGATTTTCACGCTCGACAGACACTCAACGATCGCTCGAGTGTGAGACTCAAGTCCTCACTCTTGCGCAACTCTTATAGCTCAAGCAGTTTGTAAAAACATAGAACTTCTGGGAGCTCGCATTTCATGCTCGGGCGGACTTCAGGTCACTCGGGCAGAAGTGTAAGATCACAAAGTAGTCGCTCGAGCACCATTTCTGTCGCACGAGCAGAAGTACAGAATCTGGAATTTCCAGATTGCACTCTTAAGCTCCAAACTCGAATCATACATCTTAAAACTCATCTTTTTGGGTCAAAACTCCAGAAAACATTTAGAAACTTGTAAAATACCATGGTTTGAAGATCATTTCACCAAATCAAGGTCTAAAGGCATGCCAATTGATCAAAACTCCCACTTGAAATTTATGAATATGCCATAAACATGACATGCATGAATTACTTTGAACTTAAGCTTTCCAAAACATGGTCAAGTAAGGTCAAATGGTAAGACATGTGATGAATTCTCAAAACCAAGTCAAGATAGACACATGCATGTGAAAATTCTTTAGAAACACACTCAAAGTGCTATGATATATGCATGCATGGAATGATTCTCCTTTCTAAATCATTAGCCCATCTCTTACATAATTTAGCTTAATTCTCAAGAATTCTTGTATTAAAGTCATGATTACAGAGTTTGAGGAAAAAATTCTTACCTAGAGTCTTAATTGCACAAGTGTAGAAACTTCAACTCCCAATTTCTTTGCAAGTCTCTAACAATTCCTAGCAATTCCCCATTTTCCTAGCTTTGAACTCAATTTTTCTTCTATCCCTCTCTCTCTCTCACATTTTCTCTTCAAGGCTGGGTGGTAGGAGAGTGTAAAGTGAGCTAATGAGTACATATGGGCCTTATATAGGCTTAATTAGGAGTTGACTAATTAGTTGACATTAATTATTCTAATTTAATCGTTCTGAATCGAATTTTAATTAATCTTACCATAATGTTCTAAAAATCCTAAATAGCACATAAATCAAGTCAATTTCATGATTGGATGCCGATAAGGCCTTCAATTTGCAAAAAGAAACAAAAATGCAAACAGATCTTTCTATGATAAATAGATATAAGCACAATAATGCGATATACACATGCAATTAATTTCGAATTTCACCTTAATTACTGATTAAGCTTATTTAATCATGAATTAATGTTAATCAGAGGTCAGGGTTGTTACAGTCTTGCCCCCTTAAAGAGTTTGGTCCTCCAAACTCGAATTACTTTCGATCTGCAAGAATATCGGATTCAGAGGGAATAGTTCAGGGTATCTCTTCATCATGTCTTCTTTCGTTTCCCAAGTTGCATAAGTCCCTCCGTGGTTTTGCCAATCAACCTTCACCAATGGTATTTCTTTGTTTCTCAATCTCTTGATTCTATGGTTTACCACCTGAATTGGCCTTTCTTCATATGTATAGTCATCTTTCAAAAGCACATGGGTTGGTTCAACGATATGTAACGGATCTCTCAAATAATCCCAAAGCATTGAAACATGAAAACGCAGTATATTTTCCATCACCGGAGGTAAGGCTACTCGGTATGTCACTGAGTTGATTTTCTCTAAAACTTTATATAGGCCAATGTATCTTGGTGCTAGCTTTCCTTTCACCCCAAATCGCGTCTGACCCTTCATTGGAGTTACTTTTATAAATACGTGATCACCGACTTCATATTCTTTATCCCTCCTCTAAACATCCGTGATAACTCTTTTGGCGGCTCAGCTTGCCAGATGTTGTTAAATCAGTTTCACTTTCTCAATTGTTTCTTGCACAAGTTCTTGTCCCAATAAAGGTCTGTCACCTACTTCAGCCCAGCAAATTGGAGATCGACATTTTCTACCATACAAAGCTTCATAAGGAGCCATGTCGATACTCGAATGGTAGCTATTGTTATACACAAATTCAGCCAATGGTAAGTGGGTTTCCCAACTGCCTTGGAAATCTAGGGCACACATCCGTAACAACTCTTCCAATGTTTGAATGGTCTGTTCAGATTGGCCATCTGTCTGTGGGTGACAAGCACTACTTAGTCTCAATTCAGTTCCCAGAGCTTATTGTAAACTCTACCAAAATCTTGAAGTGAACTTAAGATCTTTGTCAGATACAATAGATACTGGCACACCATGTAATCTTATAGTCTCATTAACATACAAGTTAGCCAACTTATCCGCATTATACAAAGATTTGATAGGTAAGAAATGTATAGATTTACTCAAATGATCAACAATTACCCAAATAGAGTCCATACCTCAAGGAGAGCGAGGAAATTCCACAATGAAGTCCATCGTGATATGTTCCATTTTCTATTTCGGTATTGGAAGCGGCTATAGCAATCCGGCGGGTTGTTGATGTTCAGCTTTAACTTGTTGGCAATGTAAGCATCGAGTCACAAAATCAGTAATGCTTTTTTTCATTCCTGGCTATTAGAAATTTTGTTTCAAGTCATGGTACATCTTTGTATTCCCTGGATGCATAGAAAATTTAGAGGTGTGGGCTTCACCATAACATCGCTTTCAAATCTGAACAATCAGGAACACAAAGTTTATTTTGGAATTTCAGCACATTGTTCTCCAACACAAATCCTGGTTTCGGTTTTGAGTCTATGTCATCCACAATCTTTTTTAGGAATTCATCTTGTAGTTGTTTCTCTCTAATCTCTTCAATGATTGTAGGTTAAGCAGAAATGGCGGCCAAGATCCCGCCCTGTTCACGCAATACAATTTCAATCTCATTCTTTTCCAAGTCACATAATAATTCTCTTTGACTGGTGAGCAAACAAGACAAATTTCCAATACATTTTTGGCTCAAGGCATCTGCCACTGTATTAGCTTTCCCTGGATGGTACAAAATCTGCAAATCATAATCCTTGATCAATTCAATTCATCTCCTCTGTCTCATGTTCAATTCTTTTTGGGTGAAGAAATATTTGAGACTTTTATGGTTTGTGTACACTTCACAAGTCACACCATACAGATAATGTCGCCAAATCTTCAAAGCAAAAACCACAACGGCGAGTTCAAGGTCATGGGTTGGATAATTCTTTTCATGGGGACAGAGTTGCCAAGAGACATAAGCAATTACCTTTCCATTTTGCATTAAGACACACCCCAAGCCTTTATAGGAAGCATCACTGTAAATCTGAAATCTATCTGTTCCGTTTGGCAAAGCCAGAATTGGTGTAATTACTAGTCTAGTTTTCAATTCTTGGAAGGCTGACTCTCGTTGATCGTTCCAGTCAAACGGTACATTTTTCTACATCAATTGCGTCAATGGCATAACAAGTTTTGAGAAATCTTTCACAAATCTTCTGTAGTAACCTGCAAGTCCTAGAAAACTTCTAATTTCTGACACATGGCTTCAATTTTCTATGGGTCAACTGAGATACCGTCCTTGTTGATTACATGTCCCAAAAATGTCACACTGTTAAACCATAATTCACATTTGGACAATTTTACATACAGCTTCTTTTATCTCATAATCTGTAAAGCAGTTCGCAAATGGTTCTCATGCTCTTGCCTACTTTTGGAGTAAATCAAGATATCATCAATAAACACAACAACAAATTCATCCAAATATGATTTAAACACCCTGTTCATAAGGTCCATGAAGGCAGCAGGTGCATTAGTCACCCAAAACGACATTACCAAAAATTCATAGTGTCCATATCTAGTTCTGAATGCAGTCTTCTCTACATCTTTTGCCTTAACCTTTAATTGGTGGTATCTGGATCTAAGGTTTATCTTAGAGAACACTTGTGTTCCCTGCAGTTGGTAAAACAAGTCATCTATTCGAGGTAAGGGGTATTTGTTCTTGACAGTTACCTTATTCAATTCCCGATAGTCTATATATAACCTCAAAGATCCGTCTTTCTTTTTAATAAATAGGACTGGAGCACCCCAAGGTGAAGTGCTCGGGTGAATAAACTTCTTGTCTAACAATTCTTGAAGTTGAGTTTTCAATTTTTTCAATTCAGAGGTGGACATTCTGTATGGGGTTCTAGAAATTGGTTACGTCTTAGGTACTACATCAATAGTGAACTCAATTTCCCTATCAATTAACACCATAGGTAGGTTAGGAGGAAATACATCAGGAAATTCACAGGCCATGGGAATATTTTCCACACTAACATTATCCAAAGACACAGTCAACACACAACACAAGTAGCCCCAACAACCTTTTCTTAGCAATTTCTTATCTTTCATAATGAAATCAAGTATGGTGGAAGAACTACCCTATTTATAGTAAAAACAAACTCAAGCATGCCAAGTGGTCTAAACACAATAGATTACTCGCACAGTCAATGGTGGCATAGTATTTAGTCAACCAATCCATACCCAGAATACAATCAAAATTACCAATGTTTAAAGGCAGCAAATCAACATATAATGTCATATCACCAATCATAATATCACATGCCGGATAAACATAAGCATATATCATAGAACCCCCAGACGATGTAGATACAGATAGTAAACAGTTCATAGATTCTAACGGTCTAGTTAATTTCTAAGAAAAAGCACGCGATACAAATGAATGTGTAGAACCAGAATCAATCAGCACATAAGCATTCTGAGCACAGATAGAGATTATACCTAACACTACTGACTCAGTATTCTATACATCCCCAGGTACTAATGCAAAAACCCGGCCTTGTCTCAAAGTTTCTCCTCTAGTATTGGCTCTCACATTGGTTCTTGGTGTAGGAGCAGATCCGGCTAAACTTGCCGCAGGATGGGTAGTCGTGTCAAGTCTCATCAGGCAATCTTTAATCATGTGGCCTGTTTTGTCGCATCAAAGACAAGCACCAGATGCACAGTGACACATGCCCTTATGTTTCCTTCCACAATCTGGACAAACTGGCATAGACCCACTACTTTGGCTTGAGCTACTTGACGATCCAGTATTTTGCTTCTTCGGAAATGATTGGCCTTTCTTGAAATTGAATTCGGCCCTTTTACCTCTCCATTTAGTTGTTGGAGTTGTAGATTGTTTCTTTGCCACTAGTATGGCCTCTCCTATCAATGCCCTATCAAGCACTTCCACATAAGTAGGCAATTTCAAGACGCCTACTCAATCAAATACTTCCAGATCTAGTCCTCCCTTAAACTTTCGTGCTTTCTTATAATCTGTGTCCACCATATGAGGAGCAAATCTGGCCAACTCGGTGAACTTAGCCTCATACTTAGCTACGGACATCTTCCCTTGCTTAAGTTCTTGGAATTCAGAAACTTTTCGGTCTCTAAAGCATTAGGGAAAGCACTTATTGTAGAATATCTCATTGAATTGAGCCCAGGTCATATTCCCATTACTATTTTGGCATCAATAACCACCATCTCCGAGCTTCATCTTTAAGAGTGTAGGTGGCCAATGAAACCTTCTGAGTCTTAGTACAGGGGAACACTTCAAATAACTTCTCCATTTCAAGTAACCATGTCTCCGCTTTCAAGGGTTCAATACCACCCAAGAAAGTTGGCGGTTTTATCTTCATGAGTTTCTGTGTTAGGTTCATGATGTCATTATTATCCAACACAATTTGGACCGGAGGAGGCAGAGGAGGCAGAGGAGGCATCGGTTGTTGTCTTTGTTGCTATGTCATTGCTTCAGTTAAGGCTATGAGCATTTGTTCCATTCGTCTCAGTCAAGCCTCAGAGGACCCTGTTGTATCATCACTTCTTGTATTTTCCATTGCTATAGGGAAATCGGAGAACAATTAAACATAGGCAAATAGTTTTTTTCATAGTGTTCAAAATAGTCATTCCCAGTTCATTTGTTTCAATTTCATGTGTTCTTATTCAGATGCAGTTTTCTTCATGGTACAAAAATTAATACACACTCGCACATGCAGATGAAATGCCCCTAACTCTTACTAGGACATCTTATAGCTCATATGGACTCGTGTGTGTGGTATAACGCGTGCTTTGATACCACTATGTCACGAGCCAAACCCACACTTATAGGTTTAGCATCGTAATCGGCCAATAATCCTTGGATTACCAAAGGCCTCTTAACAGAATGACATATAATAAGGGCTACGGAAACAAATATAGAAAATATACGTTGTCCATAGAGCTGTGTTAACATATATGAGACAGAGATCTTCAAAACAAACTTATATATATATGAGACGTCATAGATACAATAGTCTTATGTCACCCATATGCACAGATGAAGTCAAAAAGGGAACTTAGGCCAATGTATAGAAAAGCAAAACAAAACAAAAACATCTGTAGCAAAGTTACAAAACTAGACATCTCAAAAGAGAACCTCCCTGGGAGGCATAGTGGCTGGCTAACCCGAAACTCCAAGCAGCAGCTTAGGCCAGGTTGTGTGCCTGCTCACCTACATACATAATATAAATAGTAAGCGGAAGCCTAGTGATTAATAATAAAGTAAAGGGTTTAAATGAATGATGTCCATAACAGATTCAGAAATTAGAGTTCATATCAGAAATAGGCTTATATTCACATTCTTGTTCAAACTACATACATAAATCAAAGTTCATGCTTTATCATACATGGTACATCCAATAGCGTTATGATGCTTGTCAGTTCCAAAAGGAACCTCTGCACCGGAACTTGTAATATAATTGGGCCTTAGTATTAATAGCCCGACGCAAGGGCCATGAGACCACGGTATTGTTACCCTCGCAAGGGCCTTGTGCTTGTAGACCACAAGATATTACTCTCTGCAAGGGCCTTGTGCTAAGGATGCCACAAATACTTGTCAAAAGTTGGACATTCATTCATTGATACAGAACATAGCATTTCAGAAAGCAAATCATTTCTTGTCATATCATATCATAGAAGAAAATACTTAGACGTGAACATAGCTTTACAAAGTTATTACTCACAGATGGCTCCACTTGCAGAACAGACAAATCAGATAACTTGAGGCGCTTGACCTACATATACGTAACAGAAACACATAATGAAACACACATTCGTTTGGTACATAACTTCTTTCGTCTCATTCGTAGTGCGTTTCTAGGTCTTAATATCTCATTGAGTCTTAATCATGGCCTAGGAATGCCTAGGATGCAATGTGGATGCCAAAATGCACTTTGGAACTCTTAACAAGACTTGCTGAAAACAGGGGTCTCACTTGAGTGCAACTTCCTTCGCTCGAGCGAACATGCAAACATGTGAGCGGCCATTTGAGCGCAATTTCCATCACTCGAGCAGTCTGCAAACTTTGAAAAAGTACTGGTTGTGTGATTTTCACACTTGACGGTCACTCGAGCGTGAGACTCAGGTCCTCGCTCGAGCGGTCTGCAAAAACATGAAACTTCTAGGAGCTCGCATTTCACGCTCGAGCGGACTTCAGGTCACTCGAGCAGAAGTGTAAGATCACAGAGTGGTCGCTCGAGCACCATTTCTATCGCTCGAGCGGAAGTGCAGAATCTGGAATTTTCAGATTCCTAAGCTCCAAACTCGAATCATACACTTTAAAACTCAGCGTTTTGGGTCAAAACTCCAGAAAAAATTTAGAAACTTGTAAAATACCATGGTTCAAAGATCATTTCACTAAATCAAGGTCCAAAAGCATGCCAATTGATCAAAACTTCCACTTGAAATTTATGAATATGCCATATAGATGACATGCATGAATTGCTTTGAACTTAAGCTTTCCAAAACATGATCAAGTAAGGTCAAATGGTAAGAAATGTGATGAATTTTCAAAACCAAGTCAAGATAGACACATGCATGTGAAAATTCTTTAGAAACACACTCAAAGTGCTATGATATATGCATCCATGGAATGATCCTCCTTTCTGATTCATTATTTCATCTTTTGCATAATTTAGCTTAATTCTCAAGAATTCTTATATTAAAGTCTTGATTATAAAGTTTAAGGACAAAATTCTTACCTAGAGTCTTAATTGCACAAGTGTAGAAACTTCAACTCCCAATTTCTTTGCAAGTCTCTAACAATTCCTAGCAATTCCCCATTTTCCTAGCTTTGAAGTCAATTTTTCTTCTATCCCTCTCTCTCTCTCACATTTTCTCTTCAATGTTGGGTGGTAGGAGAGTGTAAAGTGAGCTAATGAGTACATATGGGCCTTATATAGGCTTAATTAGGAGTTGACTAATTAGTTGACATTAATTATTCTAATTTAATCGTTCTGAATCGAATTTTAATTAATCTTACCATAATGTTCTAAAAATCCTAAATAGCTCATAAATCAAGTCAATTTTATGATTGGATGCTGATAAGGCCTTTAATTCGCAAGAAGAAACAGAAATGCAAACAAATCTTTCTACGATAAACAAATATAAGCAAACAAATATGAGATGTAGATGCCCTAGATGGGCGTTGCAATTCGACAAGAGCCTCATTGTTGGCGGCAACCTTATTGGTAAGAGCATTCATGCTTCGTTGAAGGGATAAAAACAAGTTTGCTATATCTACTGGAGGTTGGTTATCTATCACCATTGGAGGTGGATCCATCGCAGATTTTAGAAATTCCGACTGGAGAAGTACTAATAGTGAAGTTTTAACCCTTCTCCTTGTAACTGGCGATAGAGAAACTAACATTGGTTGTCCCTGAATCAAATCTGTCTACCAGCACGAGCCAGAAAACTTGGGAGATATTAGACCATTTTGAAGCTATAGCGCTATGACTTCCTAGCAAAACAAAAAAGCGAAACTCCCAATCAAAATTTTAGCAGCATTCTAGCTCAACTGATCACTACTAAAACTAAATACAACCCCACAAACTGAAATGCCTGAACCACTCATCTATATTTGAGAATCCTTGTATAGATCTCATACATTGCACATAGCATATAGTAAGAAAAAGAACAAACACCCCTATAGGGGGTAGGGTTACCTTGTCATACTTTTAAAATGATCTAGGGTTTCACTATTCAAACAAGCAGTATCATACATCCTAGAAATGAGAGAGCATCCTGTCCTAATTTTGGAAAGTATTATAGCTCACTATATGTACAAGGTCAGCTCTACTCTGGGGGTGAAGTCAAGGTGATGTCACGAAAGAGCCCTTTGGTTAATGACTAGTTAAGATCCCAGGAAGTCAAAATAGTCTATATAGCCTCTTTTCGAAACCCGATAACCTTAGATAGCAGAGCTACCTTTTTGACAAATCTTAAAAAGCATTAATACAAGGTCTCAAAAGTAACGCGGAGATGAGTACAGTGTCACAAAAAGGCTTGCTTGTTCTCCCACCAGTATCTAGGCAACACAGGGATGTTAAGTGCACCAATGCATGCAATGCAATAAACAGATAATTGAAAATAAAAATCATATCATGGAGTTCAAGTCAAGGTTTCATAAAATCCCCAACAGAGTTGCCAAAAACTGTAACATGCCCGGGGGGTTCCCGTGCGCGTTAAACAGTTCGGACTCTCGATTTCTTCGATCTAGTCTCACAAGTGCAATGTGAAACATAGATGAGAGTCTAGATTTGACAATTTTTATAGAAAATCCATTTTATTGCAAAACCATTGCCAGAAATTGACTGCATCACCAGATTTTAGAGTCGGCACCTAATATTTTGAAAAAATTAGGAAGCCCGTGACTCGCGCCAAGGCCACTGTTCATCGTAACTGAAGATGTTTGGCTCAGAACCTTAGGTATGAGAGAGGAAGGTCTTTAATTGAGCACACCCACTCACTCAATCAAAGATTAGCCTCTACTAAACAATGATATGAGTTTATTTACTTTATATGTTCATGTTTTGATTATTTAATAAATCCTGAAATTTATTATGTGAAGCATACAAGTATGGACTATGCCATTCATTTTGGAACAACTTGATTTCATGTATTTTGAAAGATTGAAGATGTACAACTCAAAGAAATTGAGTTTACAAACATGAAAATCAATATCATTCCAAATTAAGCAACATAACCTCCATTCACCGGCATTCATATAGTTATATCAAGTAAGCAAGTAGCCACATGGTATGATACTTAAACATAGTAAGAAAAATACACACAAGCAGTGTGCTAAAGCATAAAAACTCACATAATTATTGATGTCCTAGGAATAGTTACAAAACAAAGTTAGTAAAACATGCATGATCTTATATACAAAATTCTAATGCAATTCACTCAAGAAATGTAACTAAAGATTCGGCTTCTACTATATGACATGTGAATTATCTCAAGAACATGAGGTAGCACACATAATCACATAAGAATTTATTAAATCCATAAATGCAAACTTAGCCGAATCAAGATGCATGGAACATGGATGCAAAGCATAGATATGATGGAAAGCAAAATATGATGTATATTTACAAATAAGAAAAGCAAGTAAAAGACCGGGATAGAAAAAGAGGGGCAGGGAATTATTACAACACTTGAATAATTGCATACCAAATGAAAGGAAGAGAAAGAAAGTATTATAACAAAAAAAACCTCAAAAAACTCTCAAATGAAAAGAAAACAGAAGATGTAGCTCTTGAGGATCGCCGAAAACTAATATGCTCAACGCCGAAAGACTACTTTGTTCTGTCCATCGGAAGTTAACTAGCCAGCCAAATAATTAGCTAGTCGGCCAACTAGGCCTAGCAAAACTTATCTTATTACAACACCGGGAAAAGAACAAACAAGGAATATATAGGTGGCTCAACTAACCACTTCTGGTTAGATTACAACAAAACTAATATGAAATTAAAGCAAGAAAACAAATATAAGATAGAAAATGCAAGAAAATGAAAAAATAAAATAAAAAATAAAAATTCACCATCCAGAGAAAGAATGAACTTCTTGATTTCCAAACTTCATTTTGATCACCCTCAAGGTTGTGAATTGTGTTTTCAATCCTCAATTCAAAAGCTTGGAATTTGAGCTAGAATGGTGGCTTTCGACAAATATGTTTATAGGAAATGATCACTCTTTAAGTTTCTTGAACTTGGCAAGGATTACTCTCTTTTTTTATCAAAGCTTTAGGTCTTGGTTTTAATGAATTTCTTGAGTAGTGTTTTGCAATGGAAGATAAGATATATGCAGGCTAAGACAACTTCACTATTTTGGCAAGACAACTCTCTCTTTTTCAAAGTTTTTTTTTCTTTCTCAAACTCATCATTCTCTTTGCACTTCTTCTCTCAAATTCTTGTCTCAAAATTCAAGACTTAAGCTCTCCTTACATAGGCAATGCAAGTGGAGCAATGATGGAAGACATGAATGGAGTATTAAGAAAAATAATAGAGCAACTGGAGTCAATGGAAGACAAACATGGAGCATTAGCTTTAATGGATCAAGCACTAGGCAATGGAGGCTGAGTATATATGCATTTAGTGCAAAAATTGGTCAAAAAATGGGGTTATGAAGTGCCCCACCTGAACCAACAAAAATATGGACAAATATGTCACTGGGTGGTCAACCGGCCAAAAAGAAAGTTGGCCATTTTGCTCTGATTTTGTCCAGCTTTGCTCCGATGCCCAATGAGACCTAAACACTTGGCCAAAATAGGCTTAGGATGAAGAGCAAAGCTCAAATTCTATCTTTTTTATCGAGAATTTTGTGAAAAACACATTCTTATTTTCATCATCGAGTAATCAAAAGAAAACGCCCAAGCCTTAGAGCCGGTCAAAATGGGGTGTCTACAGTTATGTTGGATTGTGGTTGTATATCAACAAATTGGAATTTCAACAATTAAAAGAGGGTTTTGGCTAATGGTTGTGAGTGTTAAAGATTTGGAGGAACGAGCTTGGTTTTGAAAAAAAAATGATGTTTGTAAGTCTTTTGTGAAATGAAATGGAAAATGGAAAGTGGTAAATTTCATTGAAGCGTTAATGACTTGAAATTGTGGAACTAGTTGTGGATTTGAGTTACAAGAGTTGTGTATTTAATTGTTAGAGGTTTTGTCCTTGGTCATCGGTAGAGGATGACATTGTTGTTGTTGAGTAGAATATGTATATGTGTTATATTCGTAGATTATTGATGTAATCTAGAATGTTATATTATGTGAATTGGGGTCTATTTCTTTCAAGGTGGGGTCGATAATACGTGGCGCCTTGACATAAGTTCCTCTCATTTTTGATTTGAGCCAGGTAGAGTGTGAATTGGGGTTCGTTTCCATCTGGGTGAGGCTAGTAAAGCATGGCGCCTTAACATAGGTTTCTTCCCCTTTTGGTTCGCGTTTGGTAAAGTGTGATATGCAGGTCGTTCTCGTCCAGGTGAGGCCAATAAAGCATGTTGTGATATGTGGATTGTACCATTAGCTTCTATGCCTTGGGCCAATAAAAATAGAAGTATGAGTTGTTTTCCATTATTCAAATTTAGATATATACGTAGATGTATATTGTTGTGGGTGTTCCATTATCCTTGTGCTTAAGGCCATAAATCAGGGTAGATGTGCATGTGTGGTGAGTTGGGGCATAAGATGAGAGTGTGATAGGTTATGTGAACGCATTTTCACAACAGAGTGTCGTTATGAAACCCTTTTGAATAAAAATGAAAAGTTAGAAAGAAAAAGGAATGGTTTAATACCTGGTTGTGTTAAAGAGGATGATTTTTGAGAAAATGTACTTATGTAAATATATTTTGGATATAAAATAATCACATTACTTATATAGTATGGTGTGGTGCATTTATGATTATAACTATCTGCATGTTGATATTGTTTAGGATCATTTGAGATCTCTACTAGATTATATGTTCATCCCACATTACTAATCATTTTTCAGCTACAAGTTGAGAAGTGGTTCAAGGTTGAAGGATCTTCTTTAATTGATGGCCAAGGGGCCTTATATCTATTGGCGGGAAGCCATTATTGTAGAAGGGTTAAGCTTGTGGGCATTTTCATTTAATTGTAATTCATTTTACATCCAATGTATGTACGAGAGAGAGCAATGGTATTTGACTATTTCTTTATTGCTTCTGTATTTATATCAGTGTTGAATGGACTTCTAATTATGAATTTGGTAATGTATTGGGTAACACAAAGGTGGGGTGTGACAACTTGGTATCAGAGCAAGCTAGGTTTAAATAATTAGACTCGTAGGAAGTGGTTTTTACCACAACGAGGTTTCTTCGATTGGTGAGGACGTTTACATGTAGTTAGGTTAAGTGTTAGGATTTATGTGAGTATGGGGTTAAGTTTTATGGATAGTGCTTGTAGCCAATGAACTTGTTTTGAGGTCCTATTGGAAATACGCTTGATCAACGTAGTTTCTTATGAAAATTCCTCAAGAGTTCTGAGACGAGTAGTTATCCTTGTGGACTTGATTCCATTATGTGATTAAGTGTTTAAATTGCTTATGTACAATAGGATTGTGGGTTTTATGCTAAGTATGTCTTGTAGCTTAGCGGTAGTGAGTGTGTGCCTCAAGAAGGCTGTTGTGATTTTCACTAAGTTTGTTTTTGGATTTTGGTTTTCATAAGATGCCTACATGAGGGAATAGAGGTCGTGTGGGGAATAGAAGTGTCAGTAGGGGCACAATAGTTTTGTTAGCACCTGCCTTAGCATCATCGACTGTGGGTGAAGAGGTTGCATGCGAAATAGTAAGAGCGGTGAGAGATGTTCTAGCTCGCAATGCGGGGATGATGGACGTAACCATAATTTTACTAAGGAGTTTCTCCGCTCCAATCCACTTGATTTTTTGGAAGAGTCTAAATCGTTAGAGGCAGAAGACTGGTAAGAACAGATTACCAAGACTCTTAATATACTCAGAGTCGAGAACAAGGAGTTGAGGATTGTTTTGGTTGGTTTCCAACTAAAGGGAGACACTGGTTATCGGTGAAAGTATGAGACGATTTTTGTGGGCACAACTTGGGTCGCATTCACTAAGGCCTTTCTAGCCAATTGCAAATGGTGGATGAATAACATGTATCGTAACGATCACAAACCAAATCCCAAGATTATAGTTTGTAGTAGTTTAAATGGAATAATAGTCAACAACCATCTCCCTAAATATAGGAACACATTCTGCTAAAAATATTGACGGAAAAATATCACTCAACTAAATCCTATATATTAGGAAACCACCAACATCATTATCTAAAAAGCACATTTGATAAAATTACAAAGCACCTTCACTTTCATGGGTCACTCACACCACGTGTCACCTCCTAATTTGACTATGCCTATTGAAAAAACACCTAAGAAGTAGCTTTATCAAACTTTTCAAATCTAAAAAATTATTAAAGATACCATGCAAATCTATTTATTTTCGTGATCAACGCTATGTGGAATCAGTTCATAGCATGCAAAGAGGTAATAGCGCCTAGGGGTCACGTGTCTCGGGTTTTGGAATTTATTTATTTATTTTTTTTATTTTGAAAACCTAAAGAAAATATTTTAAATAAAAAAAATTTATATAAATATTATTTAGAGTGAAATGTCAATGACATTTTTAAAATTATGAGAACAATAATGGTTGTTTTGATTGAAAATAAAGAGACTACGATAAGTCATATTATTATTTATGAAATTTTCAATATAATGGTGATGTCTATCATTATTGACATGCAATAAAGATATAGAATTTATTGAATTGTTACTTACATTTGAAATGTGGAATTCATTCTCTATGTGTTTCTTTACTATTGGTTGGTGATATCACATGTTAATCACGACGTGGTATGACTATTACATTGAATTTTTACGCATATTTTGTATAAAAAATTACTTTGTCATTGTATAATTTATTTTAAAACTTTATATCCATGACTTATATATATATATATATATATTGTCCATGATACACACTAATTACAAATAGCAATCTCTTTATTTATTTATTTTTTATTTTTTTTTTATCATTTTTGAAGTCAATCGTAAAAATTCATGCAAAATATTTTTGTCAAAATTTTCAATATTGTAATTAATAACTACCCCCTCTGATTTAATTTCTTGGCTTTGCCACTGATAGCCCGGTCATTTTTGACACAAACAATATCATTACTTGTCACGACCCAAACCCGCCCCTAAAAGTTTAGGTCATGACTAGCTTGTACTTAGGCCTCAGAGACAAAATTCCAAAAATTCTTATGTAATAACAGGGCTTTAAGCGGGAACAGAACAAAAATAATAAATGTCCATTGAGCTGTGCATATATGATGACCTGAAATAATTAAACCGTTTAACTACACTTTCCATATTTACATATACAATGACAGGGCTTATACAGATCTCACACACTATATGAAAGACTTCAAACAAAACTAGGCTTGGCAAAATGACACTACGCCTCTACACGGAGGCACTTCATGGGTGGCTTGACGGAGAGGCGGACTCTAGGATAAACTTTAATGCTGATCCATCGATTGCTCACCTACATACATATATATAAAAATAAAATAAAATAAAGGGTGAGCTAGAGCCTAGTAAGTAATACCAAAATAAAGAGGTTAATGAATGGTGTCCACCACATTATGTAAACATGACTTACAATTGCGAAATACATATCTTAAATTATTTCCAAGTATCATTTTCATAACAAACACTTATCATATTAAAATCCATTCATATACAAAGAGCCCGGCGATCAAAGGACCACAAGGGTCAAGCAAAGGGTCAGATTACATTTCAAAAGGGACATCCATTCTTCATATAAAATAAAATTTCATAAACATGAGTTGTATGAAAATTTACAAACATCCATATTCACACTTATGTAATGGCCTCAGCCTAACATATTACGGAACGGCCTCGTGCTCAACATGTTAACAAATTGCTCAACATCATAGGGTAGATAGAACATCGACATGTCTCGATTCCCTCGCCTTAGGGCCAAGTAATCCATATTAGACATAATCGCCAGCCCATCATACATAATAGAAACAAAACGTCCTTGGGTCCATTTCATATGCCATAAAGTAGATGGAATATCGATATGTCTCCATCTGTCACATAGAACGGAACGGCCTTAGGCCCATAATTCATAAGCGATCCATATCAAACATAACGGCCTCAGGCCCAGTATATAGTAGAACGGCCTTAGGCCCACATTCACATAACAATTTAGTTCATGAAATTCACTCATCTCAAATAAATACAATCTTCCGAAAATATAACAATTATGAATAGTTAAATAAATAAATAGAACATATCTTTATAGAGATATTACTCACAGTGGTTTCCAAAAATGGTTGACCGGTCCTCGAATCTTGACCTGCAATCACAATGCACATAGCACAACATATCAAAACATAATATTACTCTCTCGATCAAATTTATTTCTCTTAATCTTTTCTTAATCAAATAAACCGATCTCTTACTTTTCCTTAACCAATTATTTATGTTGGTTCTAAACTCATTAGTCTTCAATGGGTCATAATCCGTGTCTAGGAAAATAGGAAAAAACGAAAGGAAACTGGGTTAGGAGAGGAAATAGCATGAAACGGTTAGAAAGAAAGTGAACAACCTTTACTAATTTGAACATATCTATTTGTGTACTAAAATTTGGATGTGAAGCCACCATCATTGGAAACTAGAATTTTGGGGCTTGAATTTAGGCTCAAGAATCACTTAAAACGGAGTCCAAATGAGGGAGATATGTCTATTAGAAGTTAACAAATAGGGAGTTCCATACGCAGGGACCAAAATCAAGACGTATGGGAGAGCTGTGGCATGTGCAGGGGCATGTGCAATTATTTCAGAAGCAAAATAGTTTCTAGAATTAGACTTTCAAGACGGTGGGAAGCCCCATCGCACGCGGCGGCTCTAGGCAAAATTCGCCGAAAAATATCTGTTGGTTCTATCAGTTGTTCTTCCATTTTCCAAGCTAGGTTTCAACTCAAATCACTCAAAAACATGTAAAACTAATAGAAAACATGAGATTGTGATTGTTTTCTAAATCAAAACATCAAAAATAAAATGAATCTTCAAGCAAGAAAGATCAAAATCCTTGTTTAGTTCTTTTTTCAAACTTTTTCAAAACTTCTTCTTCCAAATTCACATAGATCTTCATTTCATATATAATTTTATGAGTTCAAACCATACAAAACCTCAAGATTAAGACTCAACTTCTCACAATCAACTTCAAGATAAGCAAATATAAGGAATTAACTCTCAAATCTAACAAGTGCAAGAAATCCATGCTTAATTTCAAGAGTATAATTTGCTCAAGCTTATGAGTTACAAACCCTAACTCATTTGAGTGTGAAATCCCTAATTTAAGTCTTCATTTTACACAATTGAAGAGATATTCCAAGAGTTTTAGTTGATTTTCACTTTCCTTGAATTAAATCTCTAGAACAAAATGCACCTTTGGCACTAAAATTGGTGACTAAAAAATTTAGTCTTCAAAAGTTGTAGAATTGACCAAAATTTTTTAGTCGGCAAAAGTACAATATTTAGCTACTAATTTTTTAGTCGTAGTATATTGATTATTGGCGATTAAAACAAAACTTAGTCGCTAAAAATTCCAAATTTATACAAAAAAATATTTTAGTCACAGATATTGAGTTTTGGCTACTAAAACCATTTAGTCGCCGAATGTAAAATAAAAAATTATTTTAGCGACAAAAAAAATTTTAGTCACCGTATATTGAATTTTGGCTACTAAAACCATTTATTCGCCAAATGTAAAATAAAAAATTATTATTTTATCTTTGATGACCAAAAGTTTGGTCGCCAAAAATATATTTTCAGTGACAAAAAAATATTTGAGTCGCCGTACATTGAGTTTTGGCTACTAAAACCATTTAGTCGCCGAATGTAAAATAAAAAATAATTTTTTATCTTTGGTGACCAAAAGTTTAGTCGCCAAAAATTTATTTTCAGTGATTAAAAAATATTTTAGTCGCCAAAAAACTAAATATTTGAAGGGAGGCATTTCAAATTTTGGAAGGATTTATAAAATTAATTGGTGACCAAAATGTTTAGTCACCAATTGTGTAAAATGACCGCTCACATATAGTATTTTGTTTCAAACCAAATCCTAAACAAACTAGTGCCCCTCTCCTTCTCACGCCCATCTTCCCTCCTTCTCTCATCGTCGCTCCACCAACCATGGAATAGCTCTCCTCCGCCGCTCCCCCTCACATCCGCTGGCAACCGGAGCACCGATTCAGCTCCTTGTTCATCACCGTCGCTTGAGATCCATCACCCACGGAAGCTCGATCAGCGGCTCCTCCCTCACAAAGAGTGATGCGGCCACTAGTTTCTTTTCCCCATTATCATCATCATCTGAGGTCGTCTTATCACTGACTGTGCAAGTAAGAATTTTGGGTAAATTTTGAGTCTTAGTTTTTGGATTTTTTTTTAGTCATATAGTTCATTGGGTGTGAATTAGAATTTAGATTATAATTTACATTTGAATAAGAATTTACGAAAAATTGGATATGGTGATTAGCTCTATTTTTGTTAGATATGGTGATTAGCTCTGTTTATGTTCTGGTTTCAAAACCGCAAGTGTAGTATTTTAGTTGGATATGGTGATTAGCTCTGTTTTTGTTGTTTTTGTGTTATTGAAGTTGATTCCCACATGTTGGTTTACTAGCCTTTGACATGCAAAGAAATTTTGTGAGAAACAATTTATCAGTTCTTTTTTTAATTTTTATATATATATATATGCTTGATATTGTTGTGTCTATGTTGATTTATAAATCTTTGTCTACTTGATTTGTTGCAACTTTAAATTCTTTCATACTTTCAGGAAAGAGAAGTAATAGATTCATGGTTTTTATGTGCAATTAATGTCAATTGAAAACCTGGTTTGTAGAATTCAACAATGGTGTTTAAAGATGTTCATTCTTGTTTCATTCATACAAAGGAACATTTGTTGGTTCTTTTCCATGGATTTTGAATTTGTCCAAGGCCCTCAACAATAGAGTACCAACTCTAAAAAAAATTTCCCCAAACTATGCTTATTATTAATTAAATATTATAATTTAGGTGTTGGATTTTGGTTAATCGAGAGCCACCCACTTGAGTATGGATATTGGCTCATTAAGTCTATCCTTGCACACAATCCTCATACCGAAAGCAAGTTTTGCTTACCATTGTTCTGCATTTTGATTTTGAGAGTTCCATTCATGGTTTGTCTTGTCGTAATTTAAAGACTAGTAGTGAAATTGAAAGAAAGACTAAATTTTTCTTTCTTTTTCCTTCTTTTAAGGTGCCGTGAGAAGCAGAAGAAAGAGGCTACCAACATTCAGCTAGTGAACAAGAAGTTGATCAGAAGCAAATAGACTCTTGAAGGAAGAGCATGATTGCTTTCGTAAAATGTGTTTCAGATCCGGTATACGAGAATGAATACATGTGGCAAAGAACTAAAAATTGTATGTTCAAATCATTATATGCATCAACTATTGATATTTTGGGTAATTTATTATTATTGCTTTCATTTCCTTTTCATTTTAGTTTTTCCCCAGGATTTAATGGTTTTGAATATTACTTAGATTCCTATTTGCTCTACCATACTATTGTTTATTTTTGTCCAATTCATCAACTTTTACTTTTTGAGAGTATTAATTAGCATATAAATTGATTGGGAAACCCTAATAGATGTCATACTTCCATAGGCATCTAATGGACCATCCCTTATGGACACATACATGCATGGGGTAATAGATGCTAGACAACTTAGTAAGCATGATTCAATCACCATAATTTAAAGTAGTACATTTTATCAATATTCTATATATATTGGTGCTAGTAGTCATTTGGAGTAGTTCCATTGTTTGACTAATCTATCAATTGAGATGCTAGAAATACCTTAAACTAAGATATGTTGGATAGTTTAAAGCTAGAATTTCTTTGAAGGAATAGGAATTACCTTTCTTTAATAATTTATAATGACACAATTTGTTAGAAGTTAACATGTTTAATTTGATTACAATGTCATAGAGATAAAACATTGTGATTCACAGATCTTGCACATTTGCAAAGTAATGGCACAAAATGAATTTTCTTCAGCTAGGTTTTGAGATGAAAATCAAGAATATGTTAGTGTTGGTTGCTTATATTATATGATACCTTCTTTCCAAATTGTACTTTGAAATAGTACAATATATGCATGCCTTCTTCTCGCCCTTTTGAGAGTTGGCATGGTCTGTGTCAAGTCAGAACTCTTAAAGAAAATTTGATTAGGAGATATAGAGAATTTTTTTGAACTTTTTTTCCCTCTGATGTCAACTTGAGAAAGCAAATCCCAATTACTTGAGGTTTAAGTACATGTATCCTATTTTACATGTATATGGAACCATATTATCTTCCACTTCTTGATCGTCATGTTTTGCATTACCTTTTCACAATCTTCTTTGCTCTTGCCCTTGGTGCCTTAAATTTGAATGAAATCACTCTTCCTTCTTGTTCATCTCCAATGAGCATAACTGAGATGAACCATTTCAGACAACATTTTCTTGTTTGGTTCTCGATTGGCAACAGGTCTTATTTCTCATAGATGCATTTCTTACTACTACTTGTCTTTCTATTCCTATATCATTTTATTTTGATGGGTTGATTCCAAATAAGCTTCATAATTTATTTCCATTTCTATTTAATGTTGGCCATCATTCTTGTTGTACAACAGCATTCTGAGTTTATATGCTCTTTATTGTTGAAAAACTTACCTGTATGCCTTAAATTTTGTAATCGTTTCACCACTTTCCTTTCTTTCACAAAGAAGAAATTATTAATTTTATAATTTTTATAATTTACAGAATATAATATATCAGAATTATTAATTTTATAATTGTTATAGTTTGGAATGTCAATTTTATTGAATAAGTACTAATGGTTATTTTTTTTATTTTTTTTTTTACAGATTGCTTTTGCATGGGCTATTGTGGATATTTATTTTTGTGTACGAAGAACATTTGTTCTGTATATGGCAGACCTTTATTTTTGTATAATCCTTTATTTTGGAAATCCAGTATTTTTGTACGTAATATTTAATTTAGATGGATTACACTTGGTTGGTATGCATTTATATGATATTTGGAATATGATGTTATTCAAGTTTTTGGATAGTTGACAATGAAATAAGTATTATTGATAATGGATTTAGATTATAATTGATAGATGTATTATTCTATATATGTACAGGTTACATGTTGCATTGATAATGGAATGCATATAATTTAGAGATTAATGAAAAATATTCAATTTGTGCATTTTAAAAATAATAATAATAAATAGAGCTTTTGGTGACTAAACATTTAGTAACTAAAAAATAAAAGCGGAACTTATTGGCCACTAAACAGCTTAGTACCCAAAAAAAAATGAAAGTTTTGGCACTAAAAATTAGTAGCCAAGAAGGAGTGTCACATTTTTATGCACTAAAAATTGGTAGCTAAGAAGGAGTACCACGCTTTTAGTGACTAAAAATTGGTAGTTGAAAACTAAAGATGAAAATATTTTCTTTTGGTGACTAAATATTTTCTTTTGGATTTTGCCTCTGATTGAAGAAGCTGTTCACAGGCAAATGGAGCGAAGAGGATGGATCCCAGCCGTGAAGCAACGAAGAGGGAAAGAAGCATGGAGCAATGAGCCAAGGAATGAATTATTCTCTGTGTATGTGGATAATCTGCCTTTTAATATGGATCCGAAAACCTTGTTCAAATTATTTACAAAGTTTGGAATAGTTAAAGATGTCTTCATCCCGCAGAAGAGGCGGAAAGTCACAAATACCAAATTTGGCTTTGTCAAGTACGGCTGCTCAGTTGCTGCAAATGTTGCTGTTGATAAAGCAAATGGTCTATGGGTAGAGGACAGGAAGATTAAAGTTAAAATGGCAGAGTACGATAGATTCAAGGAAGGAGTTCAGAATAGAAACCAGTCTATTGGGGGCAAAGGTGCAAATGAAGCTGGTGGAAGAAAAGTTTGAAGTCAGCATGGTCTCCAGAAGTCATATGTTGAAATACTAAAAACAGATACAAGAGTGCCTGTGGGAAACGTTGAGAATACTATTATGGTGGACGAAGTAGGTCATGGTTGGCTTTATGAGAGTGTGATTTTGAGATTCAAAGAGGAGTATTCTGTACATGGTATTGAGAAGATTTTAAAGGAGAAAGGAGTTAGGGATGTAATGGTCAGAAATGGAGGAGGTAGAGACGTTGTGGTAACCTTTCGATCAAAAGAAGAAATGAATGCAAAAGTATCAATGGTCAGGGAATGGTTTAGGGATTGGTGCGAATATGTCAAAGAGTGGGAACCAGGATCATGTGCAGAGCAAGAGAGATGTCTATGGCTCAGATGTTATGGGGTTCCTTTAAATTTGTGGAATAGAAACACTTTTAATAAGATTGACAACTTTTGGGGAAGTGTTCTTCAATTGGAAAGTGATATTTGCCAACCAAAGTCATTCGCCATGAAGAGTCGTAATTGTAACTCGGTGTATGGACTTCATCAATAAAACCATTAAGCTGAAATGCAAAGGAAGATTTTATCCAGTCATGGTTTGTAAAGAGCAACCAGTTAGTGTCCTGGACAGTGGATGCATAATGCTCAATGAGGTTAAGGACGTCCATAGCTCGAATGGAGTGGTTAATCATGAACCAGTTGGTGTGTGTGGTGGTAGAAATGAAAGGGATGACATGGCAAAAGAGGCTGTGGAAGATGATGATGATCCGCAAATTTCGCAAGAAGTTGGCACCAAGAGGTGGGCTAGAGCTAGCTCAGAAGGTGCCCAAGTGACATAGTAGTTAAAGAGACTCAATGTGGCGGGAAACATATTGGGGTTGAGGCACTCGATAGAACTTTAATGGAGTTGACAGAGCGTGGCCTACAGGGCAATAATATTCACCAAACGGTTGATGAGCATTTATTTACACCTGGATTTATGAAGAATGTTAGTGGGTCAGTTGGGTATAGGCCTGGTATCAGCCTAGAAGTAAATTTGGGCCTTATCCATGGACCACGTTCTCCAAATAGATCAAGTGAAGAAAGGGTGGGCACATCTATATTTCCCTCAAATAAATCTAAATGGGCTGTCATAAGAAAAAGTGGGCCTATGGTGCAACCAAGCCAAAATACTATTAATGGAAGCTCAAATGGAGTAAAGAGGTTGGAAAGGAAAGGCAAGAAGAAAGTGAGAGGGTATGGTGTAGTCAAGCCTAATACAGAGGAGGTTGGGTGCAAAAAGTTAGCTCGACTCTATAGACAAAAAGGTGTCTCATCAAGACAACCCATTCCTAAGTGTGCAGTATTCAGGGCTGCAGCAGCAGCTTTATCACTCTCTGCTTCAACTAAGAGTGGTTCAAGCAAAGGGCGGCATATCCTTAGTGAAGCACAAGCCAATCTTTAGCCAGGTAAAGTTATGGGAATCAACTACAATGGCAGAGATAATGAAGTTTTGGAGAAGCTGGCTGAGCTTGAATTAATTGACAGAGGAAGAAAACAAGAGAGGAAGATCGCATAAGGGGTCTCGTGTCTCAATTAGGGGAATTTGGTGAATTATTTGGTTTCTGATGAAGATGATGTCATGGAATATCAGAGGTTTAGGGAAATCTGAGAAGAGGGGAAGGATTAGGAAGCTCATTTATGAAAGGAGGGTTGATTTTGTTTTATTGCAGGAAACTAAGAAAGCTTCTATTGCAGAAAGTGAAGTTCGAACCTCGTGGGGTAGGAGTAACATGGAATTTATGGTAGTGGATTCAGATGGGATAGCTGGGGGATTACTTTGCATTTGGGATCCAAGTTTATTTCAGCTGAAGGACTGTTGTAGCAGTAGAAGATTTGTTATCTTGTCAGGTACAATACTAAACTTATTTGATTGTGCTATACTGAATGTATATGTGTAGACCGCCTAACTCTCAAGGCGCCTCCTTTCGGAGAGGGCGAATTGGGTTCTAGCTACTACAGCTGGGCTCCTATCACTGCTCAATCTAATCTCACAAAGTGCAATGTAAGACCGATAAGTCAAGAAGAGTTCAAATCCAAAAATCGCTTTTGGAAAATCGATTTTAATCAAGAAGTGCCAAACATGGACTGCTTTGCTAGATTTCAGAGTCGCCACCTAAATATTTTGTTTTGGGGAAATTTAGGAAACCCTGACTCGTGCCTAAGGCCACATGTCCGTCATTACCAAAGTTGCCTCGGTTCGGGAACTTGGGTACGAGGGGGAAAGGTCATGAAATGAGCACCCCCGCTCGCCCGATCAAGGATCGGCCTCTACTAACATGATATGTTGTTTTTGAAAACACATGTGTTCTTATTCCGGTTATTTAGCTAATTTACTATGTGATGCGCACAACATACAAGTATAGACTAAATCTCTTAATTTGGAACAAAACATCTCATGTTTATTTTTCGAAAATGATTTGAAGATGCTACTTGCAAGTAGGCTAAAGCGCGGATTTGCCACCAAACAAGGTGGGCTTAAAAATATGATGAGTTGCCACTTCAAGTGGGCTTAAAACTCACATTTCGATGAATTGTTCCAATTCAAGTAATGAATCCTTCATCCACAGGCATTCATGCAGTTTAGCAATTAAGCAAATAGCCTCATGGCAAGTACGCTATCATGGCAACACTTACACACATGCAAGATGCTAAAGTATAAACACTTACAGTGTACTCTGAGCCAAAACAAAAGCTAGTTAGTAATCATGCATGATCCTAGCTATGTTAAGATGCCTAATGCAACTAAATAGGCTCGGCTATCTAAGATGGCGTATGAATGCAACATTTGATAATCATGTATTCAAATAGGTATTGAAATACAAAGCAGTTTGAATGATGCGCCGAGCCCGGTGCATGCAAGACAAATGAATGATGCACGCATGCAAAGCATAAGTATGCTAATTGAAACATGCCCTAAAACTAACCATTGAAAGTTGGTAAATAAAAAGGAGAGAGGCGTGGGGTTGGAAGACATTCACACACACACGCACACTTATTACAACTTTTGCCCTCTCGACGAAGGGTCCGAATAAACAGGCTAAGCTACACTAAGCTAAGCTACTTATTACAAAACAAAACTAATTAACTAATTAGTTGTTACAACACAGATCGATTAGCTAAGTACATTAACTAATTAAGTACAAAACCGACGAATTAACTAGTTAATCAAAGCAATTAAAAGGAGCCTCGGGGCGAGGAATGAATGCATGCTCGGTTGCTTCTTCCCGAAATCCCGCCGCTTGCCACTTTGCCGCTGCTTGTGTTCGCTGATTCTCAACACCAAACCAATTCCTGCATCGCTTCGCTGCAACTGTAACAACTTTGAACCATTTTCAAGCCGGTGGATCGCCACCACTGGGAGGTCAGAGGCAATTGCCGCCACTTAAGGAGGTCAGAGGCCACTTAAAGTGGCCGGGTTACCTCCTCCGCCGGTCGGCCTTGCTTCTCGCGACATTTCCATTTTGTCGCAAAGAGTTCAACAAGGGCAAAGCAAGGCATTTGCATGGTATGTGTACAACCACCTCCTTATCATTTCTCAAGCTCAAAGGAGGCAGATTCGACTTTCTGCCACCAATCGAGCATCACAATGCACAATGGTTGAGAAGCCGAGTTTGTACAAATTAATGAATGCACAAGTAACACACAAGACTCGAGAGGCCTCCACCCTATCATGCACAATCAAGAGGACGTGATTAAGAAATGAGGCACGCTTTCATCACTTCAAGTATGAAACGTCCCTCGTTTCTCTTGTTTGGATTAACGTTTGATCCAAACACATGCAATGCAACTCATATGCAAACAACATGCTTATCTATCGACGCTAGAATGGCATGCACGAGGCTCTATCATGTAAGCAATGCATGCAAAACATGTTAAGAGACTAAGAGCTCTAAATCAAGTGAAGAACATTACACATGAGGCATGTGCTATCAATCCCAAATAGTCAAACCTCATATGGATAGACCTATATCATGCCAAAACAGTGGCAAAGTCATGCTGGAAATGAAGCACCGAAAGCTACAACAACATACTCATGCATTGGCTCGCAAGCTAGGCATTAAACACAACTCTCAAACACAATGAAAGAGTGATGAATAAGAGAGTTTGGCAAGGCTATATGCTGAAATCATATGCCAAATGATGACATATCATGCAAGCAACACAAGTATGGCATACTAGAGTCCTTAAGCATGAAAGCTAGTGAGGTACACAACACTAGGACTATGCAATACAATGCTCAATGGAATAAACCAGCCCTAAACAGACCTCATGCATACCAAAATAGTGGCCAAAATGCTCTGAAATGATAGCATGAAAGGCAAGATAATGATGCTCATGTAATGGCTCATCAACTAGGCATAAGGTTCAACTCTCAAACACAATTAAAGAATGATATTTATGAGTGCATGATGGAAGTATATGCTCTGAAATACCACGCCAAATGATGCCCTAACATGCAAATAGTTCAAATAAAGCATGCCAAGAGACTTGAAATACAAAGCTAGTCAAAGGCTTTACACTACAACCATGCTAAGCAATGCTCAAATGACCTCAACCACTCAAAACAGACCTAAGGCAGGTCAAAATAGTAGCAAAAACATGCTAGACTTGTAGCATAGATGGCAAGAGAGATATGCTCATGTATTAGCTTACAACTAAGGCATAAAAGCACAACTCTTAAACACAATGAAAGGGTGATAAACATGAGAGTATGACAGAAGTTTATGCTCTGACATCACATACCAAATGATGCCACATCACACAAATGTCACAAATAAGACATGCTAGGGGTCTCAAAACACAAAACTAGCAAAGCCAATTACACTGTAGCGCTACAAGGCAAGCCATACATGACCAAGACCACCTGGAATAGAGTTTAAGCATGCTAAATCAAGGCCAAAAACATGCTGAAATAGAGCTAAAACAAGCTAGAATTAGGGGCATACAGCATGATGCATGTTAAGCCTACAAGGAGGATTGCACTACAAGTACAAAACCAAGCAAGAGGTGATCCCACCAACTAAAATCAGAGTTAAATCATGTCAAAATAACACCAAAAACATGCTGGAGTGAAGCCAATACATGCTAAAATAACAAGCTAACTCATGAAGCATGTTAGGCTAGTGAACAAGGATTACACTACAAGTGTATGAAGCATGCATAAGGTGACTCAACCAAGCCAAAACAGAGTTACAACATACTGAAATGAGACCAAAAATAGGCTGAGATCAAGCCAACACATGCTAGAAAAATATGCTCAAGTATGAGGCCAACAAGACATGGAACCAAGATACAAAAGGGGGGGACCACCCCCACCTATTTTGGGTCCCAAAACCCACTTTCCACCACTGAAATTCCTCTGGAATTCAGTGGTTAAAAGGCCAAAATAAGGTGATCTCAAAGGCTTTAAAAGCTAGCACAAAGCAAAGCAAAATAAGCCACAAAAAGGGGGTAGACCACCCCTAACTCAAACAAGGCCTTGACCAACCATTTTTAACACTTATAAATGGAAGTTTTTACAGTTGAAAGCTAACCAAAAAAAGCATGCAAAGATGGCTAAGTAAGCAACTAAAACAAAGCTTTAAAGAGGGTAAAGACTTACCCTTGAAACACAAAGAAAATAGCAAAGACTATCGAGCCAAAACCAGCTTTTAGGCTCCAAACAAGACCTCCAAGTATCTTAGCAACAAAGTAGAAGTGTTTGGAGAAGAGGTTGTGTGCAAATATGCAAAGAAAATACAATTCCAAGCACAATAGAGCACAACAATATATATATATAGAGAGAGAGAAATCTAGAGAGAGAGAGTAGATATTTTGTTTCTCAAAATTCTGAACCCTTGAAAGGGAGAGAGAGCTCTCCTTATATAAGCAATGCAAGGGCAAGCTTCCTTGACAAGCTTAGAGCTTGTTTGAATCCCTCCATACACGTGTATGAAGGATGCATTCTGTGCTCTCCACCTGGCATAGCTGGCACCAAAAATATCTACAAAAACAGAAAAATAGCCGTAGGCCACTTCAACTAGCCTACCGGCCTACAACCACCAAAAGTAGCCAACAGCCTCTCCCCCCCCCCTCTAGGCAAGGGGTAACAAGGTATGGTCCAAAAGCAAACAAAAAATAAGAGAGCTAAGAGGCCACAAGACAAGGCACTCAGCCGGAAGCCCCGAAAACTAGCCTACGGGCCGCTACAAGTGGTCTACAAGAGGAAAAAGTAGCCTACAGCTACAAAAAGTCACCTACAGGCCTCTCTCTCCCTCCAGGTGAAGGCACCAAGGCATGGTCCAAAAACAAACCAAGAAGAAAAGAGTTAAGGTCCTGAGACAAGGCGCTCAACCGAAAGTCTCGGAAACTCAAAACGAGCACAAACAAGCGCAATCACCGAGTGCACAAATGATAACGTCTGAATCTTAAGGTCAGTCAAAAATGGGGTGTCTACAATATGCACCAAATGATGCGAGCAGTAAAGGAATTTTTTGGGAGAATTTGTTAAAATTAAAGGCTAATTTTCCGAAACCATGGTGCTTGGGGGGAGATTTTAATGAGATCAAATTTATTAGGGAAAGGGTGGGCTGCTCTACAAGGGAAAAGGGGATGAAGGAACTAAATGTTTTCACTGAAAAATGCGAGTTGAACGACTTACCATTGCTTGGTAGGAAGTACACATGGTGTAATGCTCAGAAGGGGGAGAAATGGGGTAGGATTGATAGAGTTGTACTAAATCCTGAGTGGTTGCAAAAATTTAATTTCCAACTCTGGGGTCTTCCTAGGACTTGTTCTGATCATTGCCCTCTCTTGTTAATGGAAGATGAGAGGGACTGGGGGCCAAGGCCTTTCAGGTTCATTAAGGCATGGACTATACACGCAAGTTTCAACTCTGTTTTGGAAAAAAATTGGTCTGAAACTAGGATTACTAGGAAAGCTGGGTATATACTGATTTAGAAGCTAAAACTGCTTAAGTTGGAGCTAAAAAAATGGAACTTTGAAGTTTTGGGGAATGTATCTACAAAACTAAAGGAGGCAGAGGAAGAGTTGCATGGTATTGACATTATTGCCGAAGACAGAGCTTTATCTGAAGCTGAAAAAAACCGAAGGGGGAGGTGACAGGAAAGGTATGGAAGCTTAGTAGGATGATGGAAAGGCTTTGGCATCAGAAGTCTAGAGTAAACTGGATCATCAATGGGGACAGGAACACTAGGTTTTTCCATGTTATGGCTAGTAGCAGAAGGAATAGAAACTCAATTAATTCTATCACAGTTGAAGGAGAAGTTTTTGAGGAGCCAGATATTGTAAAACTTGAGGTCTTAAATCATTTCAAGAGGCAATTCAATCGAAAAGTCGAAGGTAGACCAACTCGCAGACACCTTTAAGTCAATTGAAGCTAGTGATGCTTTTTGTGAGTTGGCACTGAATTCTCAGATGTGAGGTAAGTGCAAGAATAAAGGACTGTGATGGAAATAAGGCTCCAGTGCGATGGATTTAATCTCCTATTTTTTCATAAATTTTGGAAGCTATTGAAACACGAGGTTATGCACTTCATGAGGGATTTTCATTCTTCTTGCAAGCTCTCTTATGGAATCAATAGTTCTTTTATCACTCTTATTGCTAAGACTGATAATCCTTCTGGACTAGCTAACTTTAGACCTATTAGTTTGGTGGGGTGTATGTACAAGATTCTCTCACAAGTCCTTGCTCATAGACTTAAGTGAGTTCTCCTGGTTATTGGGGATCCACACCGCTTTTTTAGGTGGGACAAGTATACTTGATGGAGTTTTTATTGCAAATGAAATTGTGGATGGATGGAAAAATCCAAAAAGAAAGGGTCAAGTTATTAAACTTGATTTTGAGAAAGCTTATGACTCAATTAACTGGGAATTCCTATTTTCTATGCTGGCTAATTTTGGGTTTGGATCAGAATGGATATCTTGGATGAGGGTTTGTGTGTCCACAACATAGTTGTCTGTTCTGGTGAATGGTTCACCAACAGCTGAATTTTCACCACAAAAGGGCCTTAGACAAGGTGACTCTTTATCACATTTTTTATTCATTATAGTGGCTGAAGGGTTGAATCTCTTGATGAACACAACATATGAAAAAGGATTCATAAAAGGGGTAAAAGTTGGGGTGAATGAAGTGATGATTTCTCATCTCCAATTTGCTGATGATTCTTTGTTGCTTTGTGAGGCTAATTTCGATCAACTAGTTCATATTAAGAGAGTTCTAAGATGCTTTGAAATACTATCTGGAATGAAGATAAACTTTCATAAGAGTGTAGTGTGTGGAGTAGGTGTGGATGATGAGACCTTGACATCCTGTGTTGATATTCTAAATTGCAAGATTCAAGGCTTACCGTTAAAATTTTTTAGCCTTCCATTAGGTGCTAATCCAGGTAGGAAATCAACTTGGAAGCCAGTGTTGGATAAAGTTAGAGCTAGGTTGGCTGGTTGGAAGAGAAGAACTCTCTCTTTGTAGGCATGTTAACGCTGATCAAGTCTGCCCCTGCCTAGCTTACCTATATATTATCTCTGCTCATGTTCGTAATGCCCATTGGAGTTGTTAGAGAGATTGAAAGGCTTCAAGTCGCTTTCCTTTGGAGACTAAATGATCCAAGAGGAAAGTACACTTGGTAAAATGGACTAATGTGTCAAAAAGTAGAGATCAAGGAGGTCTCGGTATTAGAAGAATCAAGGATGTTAATGTTAGCCTTCTTCTCAAATGGTGGTGGAAATTTGCGAAGGAAGTAAATACTTTATGGAGAAGGTTGTTGTGTAGTAAATACATGATTGAGGAGGGTAGTTGGACCCCACCTATAAGTTTATCTTCTAGACATTCTAGAATTTGGACTGATATTATCACAAAGGGCAGAGCATAATCAATCATTAGTGCAATCCTATGTAGAGAAGCTCCAGCTTAAGGGTTGGGAATGGAAGAAGGATCAAATTTTGGCATGATTGTTGGCTTGGAAGTAGATGTTTAAAAGATTAGTTTCCTAGACTTAGTTTGTCTGCTGATGAGGGAGGATCACTTTTTAGCTTCTATGAGAAGAGATCCGCTTTAGAGGAGGAATCTAGCTTTCAGAGAAATCTTTATGATTGGGAAAAGATCAAGTAAACATATTGGTTGTTGCTTTAAAGGATGCCCTTCTTACGACTCAATGTGGAGGACTGTTCTATATGGATTGGGTCAGCATGTGGCAGCTTTTAAGGCTCTGTTTTGTATCGCTCAATGACTCTCTTAGGTCCTCATCTGTCATTAAGCAAGTTTGTGCGAATACTGCTTTTACCCCTAAAATCCAATTTTTGGTTGGCTAGCTTGGAGGAATAGAGTAAAATTGGAGACTTTTACAGCATATTGGTATTCTTAATAGTAGTGCTTCAATATTATGTGCTTTTGTAAAATTGAGAATGAATCTGCTGTATATGCGCTTGCTACATTGTCATTTTTCTTGGAAATTTTGGATAGATCTGCTACAATGGTGGGTGTGTATGTGGGTGGTGCCTGGGTCTATTGATTGTTTGTTTTATTGGTGGTTAGGTGGCAAGTATAAGAAAAAGGTTAGAGATTATAGAGGGCTTTACCTTTATTTGTTCTTTGGTCCATTTGGAAGCTAAGGAATGATTGTGTATTTAATGGAGTGCAGCCTCGTGGAACTGATCTCTGTGAGCTTATCAAAGTTAGATTTGCCTTATGGATTAAAGTTTCCATGAAAAGGAATATATACTATGTTGATGACTTTATCAACAACCTTGATCAGGTAAAGGAATGTGTCTAAGATCTGCTAAAAGATTTGGCTGCTGTGGAGACAAGTCTGCTGCTGGTGTATGATCTGATGTGGTATACTTCTGTGTGTAGACATATTTATGCTTCTGTGGAGACAAGTCTTTGTATCAGAAATGGAGGTTGAATGAATTGGCTCAAGTTTGGGGGCATGCAACAGATGATTGGCTATAGGGTCACTGATCTTTACTCTACTGCTAACAGATGCTCTGCTTAGCAAGGCTTCTGGTTTGTTATGTTTTGCTGATTGGATTGAAGATTGGCTGTTGCTATTTGTTTGCTGCTGGTGTTGTATGATGCTCTTCTGAAGTCTGCATAGCTGCTGTGGAGTAGGGTCTGCTGTTGTGAAGTAAGGTTTGTTGCTGTATGGTCTGATGTTAGTGGCCTGGTGCAAGGTCTGTATGCTGTTGTTCAGTGGATTGGTTTGGGCTGTTTGATTGGCATGGTAAAGGGTTGTGTCTAAGGCCTGCTCAAGATCTGGTGTAAGGTCTGCTCATAGTGTTGCTCAAAGGTCTGCTGGTCTATGCTGTTGTAGTATGCTACTGGTTTTTCTTCTGAAGAGAGTAAGGTCTGCTCTGCTCAAAGATTTTTGTGCTGCTGGAGTATGCTGCTGGTCTATGCTACTGGTGTATGCTGCTGGTGTTTGCTGAGGCGTATGCTGTTGGTTTTGTGCAGCCACTGCTGTATGTTGAACCTATTTCTTATAGTGTATGATGTCTTATTGGTCTATGCAGCTTCTGCTGGTGTTGCTGTTCTGTTTTATTTTGCTTTTCCTGTCTTTTTTGGTTCCTCTTGATTGGTTTCTCACAAATCTTTGGGTTAAGTGCTTGCAAATGATTGTACTTCCTTAGTGGCGGCAACCTAGTTGGGATTGCTATGTTAGTGATGCTCTTTGCACTTCCTCTTTGTTGATGTAAGTTCAGATGTATTGCTTTCTTCATCAATAAAGTTTCATTTTGTTGATAAAGAAAAAAATTTTTTTTTGGGCAACTAAATTTTTAGTCTCCAATTGGCGACTTTCGGCGACTAAAAAAAAATAGTCGCCAATTCTTTTGCCGACAATTAGTCAATGACCAAACGGGCAACCAAAAATTTTAGACGGCAAAAATGTTTGGCGATTAGGAATGACTTTTGGCGCTAAAAATTTAGTCGCCAAAAGTGTGATTTGTTGTAGTGAATTCTTGAATTCCCTTACAATTCCTTCAATTTCCCTAGGTTTCTTCTTCAATCTTGAGCTTTTTCTTTTTTTTCTCTTGCTTCTCTCTCTTCTCTCAAGATTTTTCTTTTCCTTTCTTTTGTTGAGTCTATCTCAACTAAGGTCCATATACTTATATATATAAATAGAAGATATAATATTTAATAAAATCAATTTAATTCATTCTGAATCAGATTTTTACAAAACTTCATACTAGACTCTAAAAATCATGCTGATCATAAATATTTAATCGGTTTTGTTTTCTGGCACGTCTAAGGTCCTCAATTTTCAGTTTAAAGCTATAAATTCAACAAAATTTTCTACAATCAACAGATATAATTTCAAATCCTTATAATTCACATCCTTAGACATGCAATTCCACATCAACAACAAAATTAGCCAATTTATGACTAATCACAATTTTCACAAAATTTAATTAGCCTAATTTGACTTCCATTAGAGCCCAATTAATTATATTTAAATTTATCATCAATCGATTTTTAATTAAACTCTCATATGGTCCGACACTCAAAATTAAAATAATCGATTCACTATTTATCCTTTCTTGAGCCAATCAGCTTTCAATTTCTAATTCTAAATAAATCTTCAATAGAATCGTATACGAATTAGTCTCCAAAATTTTCAGAATTCCCAAATTAAATCAGAATAGTAGACAATTAAAATTCAAATCTCCGTTATTAATTAAATTGAAAGTATTACACGATGAGGTTATTACATTATTAATCACAAAATACTATTTCACAAACACCAAATACATCTAAATTTTTTTGAATTTTCTCATTGTAAAAATAAAAGGTAACTACATTAAAAAAAATTCCACTTAAAACTTATGAATAAGTAAATCTAGTCAATATAATGTAGCAATAATTATCATAATTTTTAGTGTTTATTTTTATCAAATTAATCTATATTTTTTCAAAATTTTTATAAAAAATAAATTCTAAAAACAAAACCAAACAATATTTTTATTTTTATTTTTTTTTATCAGCAAAAAAGAAGAAGCTTTATTGATGGAAAAAGCATACAAAGTATGATAATGTACATCAATAAAGAGGAGGGTGCAAAAAGCATCACAGTGAAACATTTAGATCCCAACTAGGTTGGCACCTAGATGCACACCAAATCATCGGCTAGCACAAACTCCAAGCTCCAAGTTGGTGAGAAACCAACATGCAGAGCAAAAACAAAAACAAAACAAACAAAAGCAACCAAAAAACTACAAACTCAGCAGCCCAGCCTAACAGCAGAACCAACATAACACACCCCTTGAAGACCATTCATCCATAAACCCCTCTGCTGGAGCATTAGTTCAGCATATAACAGTCCACAGCTAAACAGATCATTCCGCTAAGGGACAGAGCAACAAAGCACAGAAACAGATTCACAAATCTGGCATTAGTAGCAGAACAGATCAGCAACAAAACATGCACTTATGTTGCGTCCACTACTTCAAATCCTCTGGCAGCCTAAGCATAACTGGGACCAGCATAACAGATAGCATAGCACCAATGCATCAGCAGCATCAAGGCTCTGCCCAGCAACACCCCCCATTCTCTTGCATAACAGACATCATATCACCAATGCATCCGTAGCAACAAAACAAAGTATATCAAAACAACGTCAAAGGCATCACAACAGCATAGCACCAAAATGAAGATCCCATTCTGATATGTTCCTCTCAAATGCTACAGCACATATTGTTGATTGTATGCAACTCTGCAGCAGCAGTAGCAGCAATACTACCTCTTAACAGCAGGTAATGGACATCAGCATCATACCATATACAGATCTTCTTTTTTACCGCAACCATTAGCACTCTTCTCGGTAAACAGATTCAGCTGATTAGAAAACAGATTGAGACATAATTCTACAATTAAGCAATATAACAGAACAGATAGCATACAGCACCAAAACAACACAGATCAGCACCAATTCAACTCAGCAACAAGACTCAGAACTGAACAAAACAGTAACTCAGAACAGGACAAATCAGAACAGATTTGGGCACCCATGCATAAGACAACCAGCCCTGCAGCTGGCCACACAGGAGAGCCAACTGGAGATGCCAAAACAAAACAAACTAAACAGAGCATCTGATGCAAAAGCCACCATTCAGACACCAAAGCAGACCATTCCGCAAACAGCAGAAGCCAACCACAAACAGCAGCCACCTTCCTGAAACTCCATCATACAGCAGCAGCACTGACCTCAGCTCCCTAATGTGTTCAGCAGCCCAGACCAGAACTGCTTCATTCACTAATGACTGAATCTCCACCAAAATTCCAACTTCATCAATCCACCCAGCCAATGAAGATCACACTGTGAGGTCCCCCACCGAACAACAAAACTAACTATTAACCTCCACCAAGGTTCCACTTTCATCAATCCACCCAACCATTGAATATCCCACTGCGAGGCCCCCCACTGAACAAAATGGGATATCCCAGCAGCAAGACACCCCAGAACTAAACATCCTTATAGCACTGCCCTCGCACCTCCACCCAAACAGAATCTAATAAGCTTCAAGTTAAAGAGAAAATCATGCACTGTGAATTCATGATCTTTAAACACTTCCTTGAACCACACAGCCATTCTAAACTTTTTCCTAAAAATTGTTTTTATATTTTTTGTTGCAAGTTACTTAATTGGGATTTTTGTTGTAGAAAAATTTAAGTAGATGTTTTCCTGACTAGTTTCGTGACCAAAATTATATTTCAACAAATATTTATTATTTTTTATTGAAATTATTTTCATAGCAAAAATTAAAAATTAAAGTAGTGTTCATATACTGTTAGCCACAACATGCAAGGACAAATGTTTGAGGCCTCTTCAGGGCAAGGAATTAGGTGGGAAATATTTGAGTTTTCATTGAGTTATACATTTACAACAGCAATATAAAGATTAAGAATATTATTATCACAAGTCCAATTCTATATAAAGTCTGTAAAAGGATGTGCATACAACTTGGCTAAGCCTTCATCAATAAAATTGGCCTATCCATAACAGAATTGCAGAAGATGATGCACGTTTCCGAAGAAGCTAAGAAACCTGCACTTCTTCTCTCCCGCTTTTGCCCCATAATAAAGTGAACAATCCACCTATAATCAGAATCGCTCCTATCACACTGAAATTAATAGCAAAGTTAAAAGTACACACATATATAGATATACTTAGTAGATAAAGATTTAATATGTAAAGAATTTTTTAGTAAATACCTTCCTAAATGCACACTTTCTCCTAGTACTATTAATCCAAATAATATCGCCAAAATCATTGACAAGGGGCTGAAGGCAGTGACAAATACCGGGCCCTTGCTGTTTATCACCATATTCTGAACATATGTAGCCAGAGCAGATACAACAAGGCCCTACAATTATCAATAAATAAAGTTGACAAAAAGGTTAGTTTGTAACAAATTAAAAATATGGGCCCGGAAAGTAATTAACAAATAAGTTACCAATGGTTCTACCCACACCATAGAAGTAACAAAGTAGTGTTATGTTCCACCCAATGCTCCATGAAACTTTACGTCTTACTTCTGAAGCCAATGCAACCCCAAAGGTCAATAATAGCTCCGTCAAGCAAACGATGTCAGAAGGGCAAGGTGCGGGGTATTTCATAAGAACTTTTCCCTAAAAAAAAATTAAATAAATAAAAATAAAAAAAATAAAATTAAAAAGTCAATAAACATGAAGATATTGATTTGCTCTATAAAAAATAAATTAACTAATAAATTTTGCTCAAGCATGCTACGATATGTAACTATAATCCTACAAAGAGATAAAAGCTCTCAGAGAAACCTTAAACTGATAATTAGATCTATTTGTGGATGTTATTAAATTTTATGTATCTTATAAAATCAGTAGTTCTAAATAGTTTTTCAACCTAACCACTAGGGTAGTAGACCACTAGCAAATTCAACCCACATAATATTTATTAAACTCACAATACTAATTTATGAATATTTCTTAGGTCTAAACAAGTATGTTATACAGAAAGTTCCACTTACATCGAATCTTAATATTTCTTAGGTTAGTGAATTTTTTTTTATCTTCAATTTGGAATAACACAAAAGTTATGCATATTAAAGAGCATTCATGTAGCAATTTTCCTTTTGTTCAATGAAGAGTAACAAATGGTTAAAGGAACAAACAATCACAACATTAATAAAACAGAGGAGTTGTAGCAATAAAATAAAATAAATAAATGAATGAAAACTTTACCGATAAAATGATGTAGAGAACATATGAGACCACTGAAATGAACACATAGGTAGAACCCACGATATAGTCCTCTTTAACCCCAGATACTTGTTCACTTAACATCCGAAAGTGGAATGATGAAGATATAGTAGGGCCACTATAAAGTCCTATAATTATGGCGCCTCCTGCCATAATTATAGTACCTATCAATTTTGCCTGGCTGTGCCTCTGATTCAATCTAACTGTCTCTAAGCTGAATATCAATTCCGAACAATATAAAAAAAGAAAAAGAAAAAAGAAGACACACCCACAAGAGAAAAAAAATAAGAAAGTTGCTCGTTTATATTATTTTAGCAAACAAAATTGAACATAATATGTAAATTTGAAATTAATATATGTAAGTTTTAATAAAGTTACAAAACATACCTACAAATCCAAGCAGCAATGAAAGTCAACGCAGGACGGACACCAGCCATACAAGACAAGAAACCAGCTGGTGTTTGTTTGGATCCAGCATATAGAAAATTCTGATCTAGACCTGGCCTGTTCCAGAAATTTAAGGTTTATTAGTATTTAAAACTCTAATGATTTTTTCTCACTATGATTTTCACACTAATGTACTTACTCGAGAACCCTAGAGCTAAAATCAGTAGGAATATCCCCATCGTCATGTTGGGCAATGAATGCCTGTTGATAAAAACAAAAATATGTATATAGAAGTCGTAAGTTTAAATTTTTTTGCTATGCATATGCAAGTTTTTCTATTGTATACCAAAAACTAAATACAATAGAATAAAAAACAAAACATTAATATTAAAAAAAAATTTATGCAATGAAAATTTAAGGAAGGATTCAGCTACAATCTTAAACTACTAGCCAAGACAATCAGAAGAGATACAATCAATAATGTGAAGAAAGAGCAGATCACCTTCTTTTATACTCTAATTTTTCTTGGAAAGTTTGGCTAGAGGTTATAAAGTGGCGGGGTTTGAAGCACGTGCACAAGTATGGGTGTTAGAAACTAGTGTACATGTACTTGTGTGAACATACATTGTGTACAGAAAATAATTTGGAGGAAACAAAGTTAAGATTTTAACAAAACTTTTAAGTTTTAGAATTTCAGAATATAAAAAATAATAGAGATATGCCACATTTGAAATTTGAACAGAATGTTACAATTGCAAATACAAACTTACAGTGCAATAAAAAAATAAAATAAATAAATAAATCAAAGAGTCAGAAATTTGGGTATGAGGCTTGGCTGGAAGAGGAGGGTATTTATAGCCATCAAGTGGCTGTTTGCAGCAAAAATAGACATATTCGAGAACAAATAGACGTGATCACAGAGAAGGAAGGGATGCAACACAACAATTCAGATTTGAAATTCAAATAATTAGATACAAAGTAACCTGACCTTACATTTGAGCGAGTGGGGGCAGTGGTAGCGCATGGTGTGTCTTTTATCTAACTCACTCTCCTACACAAAATTGGGGTGTCTCTGAATCCAAACCCAAATCCAATCCTAGAGATTATAAACTCAACTAGCTTTCATAGTTTTCCTATAGTAAGCTTGCCCCAACACTTCCTTATGGAGGTTTCTTAGACGACAATCTTTCATTTGCTCGTAAAAGATTTTATCAAACAAAGTAACAATACTAATCACCATACAACATAATACATGTAACCACTCACACCAATCTCAATAGGTTCGTGGGTCCCACCTCAATATTGGTTCCAAGTAGGCCAAATTTCAAAGCATTTCCAACATGATATCAACAGCATAATTAAAAAAGAAAAAAAAAAAAAGCAAAGTATGAGTACAGCAAGGTATGTTCATAAAAATAATTTATTTTTAATTTAAAATAATGAAAAATTGGTTAAATATTTTAGTTTGTTGAGATCAAATTTACAAAAAGTAAAGTATAAATCAAAATTAAATATCATTATGTTAATTAACTTACGAACAAAAAATTGATTTTAAAATAATGCTAACCTAAAAAAAAAAAAAAAAGAAATTTAAAAATCCTAAGCTTACTATTCCGGTTGAGGTACAATTTGGATATATATACTAAGCACGCTTAGTACAAAAAAAGAGCAAAGGATCTAGACCTCCAGTGGGGGGTGACCCCAGGACCCCCACTTCCACTTGGGGGGCAGCCATAGGAGCATTAAACAATATATATATTAACCAATCACAATTCACTGGGGATGGGCACTACAACATTTTCTTAGTTTAGTGACATTTGAAAGTGCCACAAAACTATTCTTCTAATGACATTTTTTGGTCTTGTGGCATTTTGAACAAGTGCCACTTCTATCGGTGCCACGGTAGATACGAGTGCCACGGTAGATACTTGCAAGTGCCACTGCACCATCATGGCTAAAAACTTTCAATAACATTTTAATATCATGGTAGATATTATTTGTGGCACTATCAAGCGCCATTAAAAAAAGAGTTAGTGACACTTATAAGTGTCATTACACCATCAAGACTAAAACCTTTCAGTGACACTTTAATGTCATGGTAATAATTCGTTGTAGAACAATTTGATCTGCTCTTGCAGAGACTCGAACCGCCAACCTCCCACACCATAAACCTTATACACCACACTCTTCCCACTACACCTTTATAGCACCATATGATTATATATGCAACATATATTATTTATATAGTACATACATCTATATTAATATAAAAGTATATGTATAAACATAGTTATTTTATTGAACATAATTTATGTAAAATAAACTATTTACTAGTAAAATAAAAAAGACCACTTTTGGCGACTAAAAATATTTTTTGGTCGCCAATTCTACACTTTTGGCTACTAATTGTTTTTAGTTGTTAAAAACTTAACTTTTTGCGCACCAAAAATCGGATTTGGTCGCGGAAGATGCACTTTCAACTACCAAAATTTTGGTTGCGAAAAAATTTAAGTCCGGCCTTAAGATTTTAGTTGTCCCGCGCTAGAAATAACCACTTTTGGCATTAAAATTATTTTTAGTCGCCAATTATAGACTTTATTACTAAAATTTTTTAGTCACCAAAAAGCTTTACTTTGGGTTACTAAAATTTTTTTTGTCACTAAAACCCATATAATCAGCAACCAAACTTAGTTTTGGTCGCTAATTGTAGACTTTTGGCTACTAAAATTGTTTAGTCGCCAAAAAGCTTTACTTTTGGCTATTAATGCTGTTTTGGTTGTCGAAGTTATTTCAAATGACCAAATTTTTTTTGGTCAGGAAATTTAGTCGCCGAATATGCTTTTTCTTATAGTGTATTTTGAGTTTAATTTATTTATTTTTAATCATTTACTGCATTGTAAAAAATTTAAAAATATATTGACATTTTTTTTTTTTCAAAAATGCCATTATAAGCTTGGAAAGTTTTTGATTTAGTGGCATTTCTCAAAATGCTATAAAATATTTGTTTATGAAACTTTTCACCTAAGTGCCATAAAAAGTAATTTGCACCTACCTAGTGTCTTGACATTTTTTTAAAAATGCCATTGCTACTAAAGTTTAGTGACATCTGTTGGTAAATGTCACGAACATAATTTTTTGTGTCATTATTTTATAAAATGCCATAAAATTGATGTGACATTTCTTAATTGAAATGCCATTAGAGCCTTATATGTTTGTGGCTTTGTCGCATTTATCTAAATGTGTCACCAAATATAATTTTTGTGGCATTTTCTAAAAACATGCCACTAGTATAGTGTCACTAAAGTGTGTTTTTGTTATAGTTTTGTGACACTTGTTCATTGAAATGTCACTAGAGCCTTTTATGTTTGTCATTTTGTGGCATTTTTAAAAAACGTGCCACTAAATATCATTTTTGTGGCATTTTCTAAAAATATGCCACTAGTGTAGTGTCACTAAAGTATGTTTTTGTTGTAGTTTTGTGACACTTGTTCATTGAAATGTCACTAGAGCCTTTTATGTTTGTCGTTTTGTGGCATTTTTCAAAAACGTGTCACGAAATATCATTTTCATGGCATTTTCTAAAAATATGCCATTAGTGTAGGCCACTAAAGTGTGTTTTTGTTGTAGTGGGGGGTCACCCCCAGTGGGGGTCTCAGTCTTTTAACAAAAAAAAAAAAATAGAAAACAAATTTAAGTATTTGTTTCATGTACTCAATATATATCTAATACGGGCACGATATATTTGTTAAAAAAATCCATACTTCATAGAGTTCAGAACATCTAGTTGGGTTAAAGCTAATGAGGGAAAATCAGAGTTCTAATGTGTTTGTGCATTACATTGATGGTAAGAAACGCTAAAATTGATTAAGGGAGTGAGTATTTTCTGTTTTCTTGCGTTTTTCTTTGATGAGTATTTTTTGTGTTGTTGTGTCTTTCCAACATCTGATTTGGTGCAGTGTGCCTTGGTGCTGTGAGTCCCCCAAAAAAAAAAAAAAAAAAACAAAGGTGCTTCTGTCTAGTTTTGTTTGACGTTGTACCCTTCTTCTTCATTTAATATATTATCATTACTTTGCAAATCAAAAAAGAAAAGAAAAAAATGTGAAGAATGAGAAAGAATTACTTAGAACTAGTTTTGGATCTGTAGTATGCATGAATTGTGTTTGGAATTTACTTTTATATAGATATTTTTGAACAACCTTGCTACATCCCCTAAAAAGAGCCCACCTAATCCCCTAATTTCCATATCAAATAAGAAAAAAAAAAAAAAACAGCCAAAACAGAAATTAGGGGATTAGGGGCCTCTTTAGGCTCCAAATCATTTTCCTTTTTTGAACGAGTCGAATATTTTTCTACAAATCACTAAAAATGTTAGTTGATAAATTTAATTTGAAAATATTATATTAGTGATTTAATCAATTATAGTTTATTTTTCATGATAATTATGATATTATATTTTCTAAGCAATTACATAATAACTTTAGAGTTGACGTAAATGAGAACTATTGAGATAGTCGTAAATCATAGTTATTGAGATAGATTTTGGGCATTTCAAATTTTTTGATTTAAATGTAATTTATTTTTTTTCAATTATTGTAATATTCTTTCTAATAAAATGATTTAGATCTTATAGAGAAGTCCATATTTTTAGAGTTATCAATTTCCTAGTCATGCTACTTTTGAAAATAATAATTTATGCATTGTATAAAAAATATGCAAATTAAGACTTTAATGATCTATCAAATAACTCAAGTTCCATTCTTTACCTATGATCATAAATGTTAATAAATTTTAATGATCTTTGTATTATATCATCAGGATGTTCCTATTTACAGTTTCATGAATGAATCCCTAAGGTGTACATATAAATTATAAATTAGGATGTTCCTACTTTTGAATGATATATATAATTTGATTAGTTGGAAGCAAGTTTATCACAAATCTGTTGATGTGTTTATCCGCTTCCTCTATTTTTTGTTTAGTTTGTCATTGCTCATCGTTGTGTTTTGAATGTTGTATTTTATTATTACTTTATTTATAAAAGAAATTGCTAATAACAAAATAAAATTATTCTAGAATAAAAGAAGAGACAGTAAAACTATATACCTCAGTATGAAGACAATGGGTAATAATCAAGAATCGATGCTATCATGTTTCTAAAACATGATAGCATAGAGAAATGCATGCCCTCCGATAAAGCGGCCTTGGTGATGATTGTATTCCCCACATTGACTAGCTGGAGGAATACAACACCAATCCAAGGCAGCGCCTTCCGCAGCTTTTCTATCCATGATGCTGCCATTTGGCAACCAACTCTGAAATACAAATGATAATGAGAGAAAGTCAACGAAAAGCTATATATATAATAAATTGATTGTGTTAGCAAATGATGAAATAAAACACTTCAGCACTACGAAGCTATATACCTACATGTAGGTCCTAATTAGTGGACTTATTATCTAATAGGTCATATGAGAAAAATTTGTCAGAAAAAAATGTCACTAATTGTAAGTTTTAGCGACAATTTATAAAAATTATGACAAAAAAAAGTCACTAATTGTTAATTTTAGTTTATATATATAAAAATTGTCACAAAAAATTTATATTTAGTGACAATTTTACCAAGACTTATTTTAATATTACCTAATGGAAAGTAAGTCCTATTATAAGGACCTATTGGTAGTTTACCCTATAATAAAGTGATTGTGTTAACAAATGATGAAATTAAACACTTTAGCACTACAAATTATCAATGTAAAAAATTATCAATGTCAATTATTATCATTACACTTTGTGAATAGATATAGTAGTGAGAATCAGTGGAGTGTGGTGAGAGAGCTAGGAATATATATAGGAGTATATGTAGAAGAAGAAGGTTAGGAAGATAAAAATTGGGGACATGGTATGGGAATGAGATCCTCTAGAGTGAAAAACTGCTCAAGTGATCATGGAGTAGTACGTCGGCTAGAGGACACTTGTTAGAAAATAATCAGTGTGTTTGGTTTGAGTTTTTTGAATTAACTTTTTTGAAAACTTACTTTTTTGGTTTTCATGTTTTTTTGTTATTAGTGAATATTTTTAAAATTTTAAA
Organism: Camellia lanceoleosa; assembly: GCA_025200525.1. Classification (NCBI taxonomy): domain Eukaryota; kingdom Viridiplantae; phylum Streptophyta; class Magnoliopsida; order Ericales; family Theaceae; genus Camellia; species Camellia lanceoleosa. The sequence continues at coordinate 10,521 of JANUSC010000496.1, read as the reverse complement.
CATTTTTTTTACTTTTTTAGATGCACCTTACTTAGATGTATCTAAAAAGTAAAAAATTTGTGAAAAAAGATTTTAAAAAATTAATAAATACATAAAAATAGAAAAAAAAAATGTATTGAATTCTGGTATTTTTTTTTTTTTTTTGTATTTTTGGTATTTAGTGAATTTTTAAAAGATTTTTTTTTACAATTTTTTTACTTTTTAGGTGTATTTATGTTAGGTGTGTTTAAAAAGTAAAAAAATTGCTTAAAATATTAAAAAGATTCAGTAAAAACAAAAAAAAAATACAAAAAATAAAAAAGTAAAATTTTCTGAAAAGTGGAAACAAGCAAGGTGAATAGTTTCCAGCAACTTTAATGTGAAATTAAAGTGAGACCCAACCATCAGTTGAGGTGAGTTTAAGTGATTTTATATTCTCTTAAGTGAGAAGGTTATAATACAAAAATAATAAGTCAAATCATTAGGTTGTGAATGAGAATTGTCTCAAAAAGTGGGCATCAATAAAAGTTGAGCTTAGATTTGGACTTAGTATTGATTTGGATTGAGTCTAGGCTTATGTTTGTGCATGTGCTAAGTTTGGTCTTGGACTTGAACTTGGACTTGGATCTAGTCTTAAGCATGGGCTGAGCTGTGTTGTGTTAGGCTTAGCTTGTAGATGTGTTTAAGATTGGGCTTGGATTAGGTTGTGACCCAACACCCGTGATCAATTTTATGCACTTATCTGCTTAAATTATTCAAACATCATTATATACATATTTATTTGTATATATTAAGCACATGGGAGTTTTAAACTTTTGTAACTCTTATATTTTGATGATGGAGTTGATGGCCATATTAGTGACAAGAAGTTTTAACTTTTGTAATTCTAATCCTAACTGTTAGAGTTTATTATATGTTATGGCAATTTGATGAGCCTATTAATGTTAACCTTCATGGTTAAGGCTCTCTCTACAAATATAAATAATGACATTTTCCTCCAGAGCTCAACTTTCTTCGCCTCCTGAGAGGCTCAAATTGGTCCCATAAATGACCGTCAGTGGTTCAATCTAGTCTCACAAAGTGTAATGTGAAACCGATAAATCACCAAAGAGTCCAAATTCGCAAATCGCTTTTGGAAAATCGATTAATCAAATCATGCCAAAATTCACTACTTTGCCAGACATGAGTCGCCACCTAAATATTTTGTTTTTGGGAAATTTAGAAAACCCCGACTGCGCTAAAGGCCACATGTCCATCATCACCAAAGTTGCCTCGCTTGGGAACCGGGTACAAGAGGGAAGGTCCTAAATGAGCACCCCTGCTCGCCCGATTAAAGATCCGCCTCTACTAACCATGATATGTTGTTTTTATAAACCGCATGTGTTCTTGTCCGATTATTAGCTAACTTTACTATGTGATGCACACAGCATACAAGTATAGACTAAGTCGCAAGACTTGGAACAAAACAATTCATGTTTATTTTCAAAAATGGTTTGAATTTGCCACTTGCAAATGGGCTAAAGCGCGGATTTGCCATCTCGCAAGATGGGCTTTAAAATATGATTTGCCACTTCGCAAAGTGGGCTTAAAACTCATAATTATCGAATTGTCCAAATTTTTCTAATATTTTCCAAGTTTTACCAAGTGGTTCCAAGCCATGTGTGATTTATGAAAGATACTTTCCAAAAACAACTTAGCTGGGGAGAATTTTAAAAGTCCTATTCCATTTTTTTGGGTGAATAAAAAGTCCTATTCCATGCTTAATCATGATGCCAAGTGAGTAGTATGCCAGTGCGGTGCAATGCCAAAGCTCAAGCCACACTTGAGATATGAATCTTGTTCTAAACAAATCATGATTTTGAAATTTCCATATATATCCTATGATGCAAGAGAATTATTACTAAGCAAAGAGAGAGTTAATGTAATCCCGCCAACCGTGAGTCCAAATATAAATCAAGCAAATAGGGAAAGCAACTAGAGAGAATCTCAACATCATCCTACAAAAACTTTCAAAAGTCTAGTCAAATGAAAATCATCATGTGAGTGAATTCACTCAAATTATAGAAAAGTGTTTATCAAATGACTTTAGTATATTGAGGGAAAGCGTGGCTCGTGCCACTTGCTTAGTCGATAGCTTATTCAAAGATGCTCATGCCTCTAGTCTTCAATCCTTGTTCACACTGCTCATGATTTTCAACATTCTCAGAAGCTTATATGGTGGGAACCACACACTATTATGCCCATCAACTAGTCAAACTCATACTTCTACTATGCTAAGGGTTGCAATGAATAGAGTCGAGCCGAGCCGAGCTTTGCTAAGCTCGAGCTCGCCTCAAGCTTACTTATCGAGCTTGTTTATTAAGCTCGAGCTTAGCTCGTAAGAAACTAGGCTCGAGCTCCACTCGGCTCGATTAAATTTTTTTAATATATATTTATATATTATTTAATATATATTAAATAAAGTTTTAGAATAGATTCGCCATCCAATCTCTAACAATAAAGATTTAATTAAAAAACTTAGTCAAGCCGTAATTTTTAGTAAATTTGATCTAAAAAGTAGATTTTGGAAAATCCAAATTCATCCTGATGATAGACATAAACCGCCACTACACCTTTTGGTCATTACGAATGGAATGTCATGCGCTTTGGTTTAAAAAATGCTCCTAGTGAATTTCAAAATATTATAAATGACATATTCAATACCTTTAGCCATTTTTCCATCGTTTATATCGATGATATCCTTATTTCTCCAAGTCAATTGAGGAACATTGGAAACACCTTAATACTTTCTTTCATATTATCAAGTATAATAGTCTAGTCATCTCGCTTCTAAGATTAAGTTATTTCAAGTCAAATTTTTAGGATATGATATTTACCAAAGTACTATTCTTCCCATTAGTCAATCTATTGAGTTTGCTTCTAAATTTCTCGATGAAATTTTAGATAAAACCCAATTACAACGATTTTAGGATCCTTGAATTACATCGTTGAATTCTACAAAGACCTTAAGAAAACTTCTCAACCCCTTTTGATCGGTTGAAAGATAATCCTCCTCATTGGTCTTCTACTCATATTGCTATTGTTCAACAAGTTAAAACATATGTCAAGACTTTGCCCTATCTTGGTTTTCCTATCAACATTCTTTCAAAATTATTCAAACCGATGCCTCGATGTTGGTTACGGTGGCATCCTTTTCCAAAAGGTCACCTCAAATATATGAACAAATTGTTCGCTTTTATTCGGTATTTGGAATAAAACCTAACAAAATTATAGTACTATTAAAAAGAGATTTTATCTATTGTTTTATGTATTAGTAAATTTCAAAAGGATATTTTAAATCAAAAGTTTTTACTTCGTGTTGATTGTAAAAGTGCTAAATATATTTTAGGAAAAGATGTTCAAAATATTGCTAGTAAATATATTTTTGCCCGATGGTAATCTATATTAAGTATTTTTTATTTTGATATCGAATATATACTTGGCAGTAAAAATTTAATTCCTGATTTCCTTACCTGAGAATTTTTACAGGGGAGATAAGATGTCAACCCCTTTTTATCTCCTATCATAAATTACAAGTCACCCATTACATACAACTTATTTACCAAACACATCGTGATTGCTTGCCTTAAGTCAACTAAAACGACTACCGTGCACAATACTTATAATTTCACCAGATTACTAGTCGACGCAAGTTACTTATTCATTATACTAACTGTCTAAATTTTCATATGAACAAATTAGATATCCTCAGTGGATGCTAAATTTTGTTCAATTTTACAGATGTCTAGTCAAAAGCCTCAGAAACCTCTCAACAAGGCCCTTGTGCCAACCAGTCAACCTGTTGCTCTTCTTCCTATTGACTTAGTCAACCGTTACCAAGTCCTTGGTACTATTCCTAAACCTAGTTACACTTCTGCACTTGCTTCAAATCCATTTGCTTCATCTTCTCAGTCATTATCTATTACTCCCTACCCAGCTAATCTAGTCATAACATCCAAGTCTGAGTATATTAAATTCCAGTCAACCAATTTATTCTTTAAGGAACCAGTTCATAAGAACATCCATAATGTAATTGATCTAGTTAAACAATATTTCCCGCCTAGGTGGCACTTTGTTCCCCTCCATCCTGACAAGTCAATTTCTTTTTATAAAAATATTCTTTTTCCACCATCACCAATTATCATTAAACCAATTAATGATCGTGACTACCCTAGTAAAATTCTCAGATCATTCACTTTATATTCACAATATCGTTTCTCTCAATGAATGGGGTCTTCATTTCTAACTTCGAGATCTACCTAGTCATTTAATCCAATATAGTTACTATGACTATATGGATGCTTGGTTTAAAGTCCTATTGTATCAAAATGAGTCATATAGTCACTCTTGGTTTTTCCAATTTGATCATCAATTCAAATAAGAAATCCCTACTTGGTTCCTCCATTGGTGGTCTCAGCATGGTGCTATTCCTGAGATCATTCCATCAATATTAATGGAACAGGTCAACTATTTTTCTTCTGTGTTTAAACTCAGTCAACAACAAAAAGCTTCCTCGACACTCATTTTATGTCCAAGTATAAAGTTCATTGATATTCAAATGGCAATATGGCATTTTGATAACATAGTCATCCGCAACATTTTGTTAAATGGTGGGATAATTTTAAAACCCCACGATCATTGATCAAGTCCAAATTTTGAATTCCTCAATATTCATGCTCCAACTCCACCATGGTTAAAGCTCGAGAACCCAACTACTTCACCACACAAGGAAGCCCATCCTACAACAAAGCTTGGAAGCCCAACAACCAGCTCTTCCAAGCCCAAGTCATCCAAATCCAAGTCACCACCAAAGCCTAAAGCTAAGTCCAAGTCATCCAAAGGATGAATTGATCTAGATGGCCAAATTATTGATGGCCCAAGCTAAGTCACAAATTGATGAAGAAACCTCAAGAATCAAATTCTCCGAGGCCTCTACCAATAATGATCCATATGGGCCCCATTTAGGATGCTCAGACCTATATGCTTAAACAAATATTGATTTCATATATATACAATTCAACTTCAATCACTACTGCTTTTTAAGAAAAGTCATTTTGTATCTATATTGATTCTCATCACCACATGCCTCCACCGAAAGTAGTGAATAGTGAAAATTCAAATTTAGTATTCACTATTCATCAATCAAGACAATTCAATACAACAAAATCAACAATCAACTTTTAAAAGAAGATATCACTTTAATCACTAATCGAAGTAGCAAAAGACCCATGTGCTTTATTATGCTCCTTTCCAAATGATTCCTTCACAAGGCTCACAAATATCTTCATTGCTTATAAATGAGCCACTCCAGCTTATTTGCAAATCGAAGTTAAAACCGAGAGAAAACAAATCTTCCTCTCCTACACCTACTCGATATTAAAGTTGTAATTTTATTTTCAAGACATGTATTTTGAAGCTACTCTTTCGAGTTACTTCTAGTAAATAATTGTAAGTTTTATTTTTTTTCAAGTTATATTTGCAAGTTTAATTTATAGCTAATTTATTGCCCTTTAGCCCTTTTTGGCTAGTTTAATTTATAGCTAATTTATTGCCCTTCACTTCATTATTCATTTGGATGGGTTATGTATTAAGTAGGAATTTATTTTTCATTAAATTTTTTTACATAAGGTAAAGTGACTACATGTTTTTTCCTATGCCAAAATGCAGTAGGTATAGTAGAACAAATAGTGTTTTCTAATTTAGTTTTAAATTGGTCAATTTTAGAAATAAAATAGATCGCTTAATTTAGTTTCAATGCGTTTATAGTTAACCTCTTCTTTAAGAAATTTAAGTTGTTTGGTTAATCGATTAATAGATTGGGAAATGGGTGGAGACAAGAATTTAAAAGTTACTCGTTGACCAAATGCTTGTGTTGTTATACCGTAATTTGTAGTAGTAAATGGATATAACAAAAATATAAAAAGAGTGCCTAAAATTACTTTATCGGTCATATTTTGTACTAAAACAAAAGAGGTTTTAAAACAAATATTATTTTGGAAAATATGAACTTTGGGTAATTTATATTTGATATGCATTTGACTGCTATTAGCTGAACTCAGATGTTCACGAGTTTTTTGATAATATTTAGTAGGGACTAAACCTTCTTGAATATATATTTAATAAATATATTATTTAATATATAAATAATATATTTATTATATAATTTAAATAAAGATAAACGAGCTGAGCTTATGCGAACTCGAGTTTGACTCATTTACTAAACGAGCCTAATATTCAAGCTCGAGCTCGGCTCGTTTACTAAACAAACCGAGCCGATCCGAGCCCTTAACAAGTCCAAATGAGCTTGTTCATGAACAATGGCTCATTTGGCAAATTTCTAGCTATGCGCTAAAGTGTCAAGAACTTATCCGATCCTTAAAGTGATTATGGATTTCCAATGAATATAGACTTGGTGCCCTTGTGTAGATACTCTCAGGTTGTCTATGAGTTTCCCATAAAAATAGTTTTGAACTTCAGAATTTGTTGAGGTCCTTATGGCCGAAAGTGGCATGTGGTCATGCCTTAGGGTGCAAAGTGAGTGGAAGGTATGGGGTTCAAGCTAATGGATCAACAAGCACCCTTTAAGGTGTATCCTAACTTTACTAACATACTAACATTCTATCTTTTAACCAAAAAAAAAAAAGAGGAACTTCAGAATTTAAACACCAATTTATATTTGAAACATTAATCATGCCATTCTATCAAACTTGAGCCATGCTAATATTAATAAATTGATATCGATAAACATGTCAAGGACAGATTTGAAAAGGAAATTGACTCGACAGATCTCAAACCGCACAAAACCATTTCTAGGATTCTACAAGATTGATAGCTCTCCAACATGTTGGGTGTTGTCCTACTCCATAATTCAAAAATAATTGTACTCTATCAATATAGTGCTTTCTCAATGGCGATTACCCCAATGGTTTGTAATGTGGTACCTTTGCATTATTTAACTTCAATACCGCTTCTTTTTGGTTTGATGCAAATTCTTACTTTTTACTCATCTCACATCTCTCTTTTCTTTTATGTCTCTTCTGTTTGTGCAATATATCCACATTTTAGGGTTTTACATTGATTTCCAAGAAGGATGTGGTATTGGTGGAATTTTACAAAAGCTTGACACCACAGCAGTTGACAAGTTGTATGATTTTCAAGATGAAGGATTTTCCAATTGAGGTGATTGGCAATGTTGGTCTTCTTCGATGGTTGAAACTAAGTGTAGTTAGAGAGACACGACAAAGACTCGATGTACTTAATTGAAAAGAATATACCCATGACATGAATCAATAAAGTGATACACCTCAACACAAGACAACGCATCACGACATGAGACAAGACACAACATCAAATGCCAAAGGAAGGAGAAAAATTCAAAGTGAATGATCATTTGATGTGCCCCTAGTTTTCTTATGCTTCCTTATTATTCATAAACCGCTTTCAAAATTCAGTTTTGCAAAAATCAAGTCTCATTATCTTTTGAGATTGGTGAACTCATTTTGAGATCGATCAGAGTTGATTGGAACCGCTCACTTTTAGCACTAGTTGAGTAAAATATTAATGCAAAAAATAAGATGATTTGGCATTGATAACTATATGTTTGAATCATATTTGTATTACAAAAATAGATGACTATTCTTCAAATTATAGTTAATGATATTTAAACATATAATTATGATTCAAACATATAGTTACTAATATTTATGTATCTTTATGTTTTGTGTGGATATTTTACCTAAGGAGTCTTAAAAGTGAACGGTTTAGATCACTCAATGTCGGCCTCAAAATGAGACCATGAAACTCAAATACTTCCCTAGTTGGATGGGCTAATTTAAGAGAATCCAAACCTAATTTTTATATCATTTTACATCGATATACTAAGGATTAATATAAAAAGTGGTTGATGATAAGAATAGAAAAATAATAAATATTAATGGTCTTGAATTTTGATTTAAACAAATAACAAAGTGTGCCATTACATTTTATTTTGAGAGAACTATATGTGTGTGAATTTTTTTTTTTTTTTTTACACTAATATGGAGAGATGTAACTCAAAGTTGCACTCCCACAACTTTTAAGTTGCATCCCACCACATAAGGAGTTGGAACTCCCATGTTTTACAAAAAATATTTGGGTCTTCCATCTTGATATTTTCCTTTTATTTTCTTATTTATTTGTCTCATGAAACATCTAGAGTGTGGAGCTCTATTGGACTTTTTTCCCGAGTAGGGTAAATTATAAATATACCTCCTTAGATTTATTTAAAATAACATTTGTTTCCTATAATTTTGAAAATCATATCTTCTCCCTTGCGCTTAATAATTTCATAACAAATGACCTCTTTTATTAATAAATTATCAAATCAATTAATAGTTTTTAATAATGTCAAAATATATTTCAATTACTAATTTCAGAATTTTATTATTTATAGAAGAGCAGTTAGGAATTTCAATTTTTCAATTAATTCTGCTAAATAAATTTTTTTGACAAGGGATATTTGTAATTTTTCCACAGGAGGACATCCGTATTTTAAGCAAAGTTTAAGGAATGTATTTGTAATTTATTTCTTTTAATATAATTTTAAGTTATTTTTATATCATAAATAGTAAATAAAATCCATGAAACAGCCTAACAAATATTTTTTTAAAAATAAAAAATAAAAATCGTGGGAACAAATAAACAAAAAACCATGGCAAAAGAAGAATGTTCAATAATTTTGCTAAGAATATGTTTGGGTGGTGTAGATTAAATTAGTGTATTATGAGAGTCCCTAAAATAAATATCAACTATAAATTAATATTTCTGAATAAAATATTTATGAATGTGTAGTACTAACGGCGAAACTCCGCTAAAAGGGTCACAAAGAAAAGGTTGCATTTTAATAATAATTAAAAAAATTAAAAAAAAAAAAAAAAGAAGGAAAAAGTCTAAAAGAATCTTGGTCCTCAATTCATGTACTCTTCTTTGGACAGCAAACCTTGTGAAAAAGGAATACAAAAGACTGCATAAAGCAATACACAATGTAAAAATTGAGATCCAAGAGAAAGACAAGGATACCTTACTTCACTGTGGAGGCTTTTTAAAGATTCAAAACTCCCGGACTTGCATGCAAAGCATAACCAACCTTTGCTTGCCTTCCCTCTCCTACTCAAAACCCAATCTATCTATCACCAATCTCCACACACAAACGCTTCTTCCTTTTCTTACTCCACCAAATTTCTTTCAAATATACAGAGCAACAAATCTTGATAAGCAAGTCATTTCCCCGGAGAAGAAATTTCGTGTAATCAGGCGTTGTCTCTTTAGAGAATGGAAAACTTGATTAGGCAAACAAGGTAATTCTGATATCTAAACTTCCTACTCTTTGCAAAGAAAATAAAATAGCTCTTATATGTATATGTTTCTTGAATTGTCTTGTTTCATTATCTCCTGTCCAATCAATAAATTGGGAGAAGCAAAAAATAAATAAATTTTATAATGCCTTTTAACTCACTTGTCATGTTTTGAAATTTGCACCGTAAAGCCTATGGCGTTAAAATAAAAAATAAGGCAAATTACGTGAATAGCGCCGTAATTTTTTTCCTATGTTAGTTTAGTTATCGTCACTTCAATTATAACATATTTATCCTTTTAATTTTTTAATATGAGAGTCAAATAAGGTCAAACTTTGAACGGAAAGTAGTCACGCGGCACCGCGACATAACATTTTTTAGGAATAATAATGTCATTTTCTTTCTTTTTTTCCAAGCCAACTCACCGAGTTAACTCGACATTGACTCAACTCATATTTATCATGCTTATCCATCCCACCTCACCCACCATCATTACCACCAACCATCACCACCGACAACACCAATTGTCAAGAGCACCATTTTTATCCCTCTCTCCATCTATTTCTCTCTCAAAAATTGACTTGTGGGTGTTTACATAATAGGTCTTGTAATTTATATAAAAATCAAGTCTCATTATCTTTTGAGATTGGTGAACCTATTTCGGAGACCTGATCAGAGTTGATTTGAACCGCTCACTTTTTAGCACTAGTTGAGTAAAATATTAATGTAAAAAATAAGATGATTTGGAATTGATAACTATATGTTTGAATCATATTTGTATTACAAAAATAGATGACTATTCTTCAAATTATTATAGTTACATGATATTTAAACATATAATTATGATTCAAACATATAGTTACTAATATTTATGTATCTTTATGTTTTGTGTGAATATTTTTACCTAAGGAGTCTTAAAAAGTGAACGGTTTAGATCACTCAATGTCGGCCTCAAATGAGACCATGAAACTCAAATACTCTCCCTAGTTGGATGGCCAACGAAGAGAATCCAAACCTAATTTTTTTACATCATTTTTACATCGATATACTAAGGTGATTAATATATATAAAAAGTGGTTGATGTGATAAGAATAGAAAAATAATAAATATTAATGGTCTTGAATTTTGATTTAAACAAATAAATAAAGTGTGCCATTACATTGTATTTTGA
>JANUSC010000495.1:0-120427 GCA_025200525.1 Camellia lanceoleosa | reverse complement strand
GTGATTGATTGCTCAAGAAATTTAAGAGAGTAAATGCATGACAAACTTGTAATGGGGCTAAAATTTAGAAGTAAATTTATATTAGGGTATAATAATAGAAATGATTCCATCTTGAAGTCCTCATTATTGGCCCATTTCTTAACTACTTGGGCTTTTAGTACAATGATATTGTGCACTATTTGCTCTCCATGTGCAAGACAAGGATGCGCATGATATTAATGATGGACCAAGACTTCAAAAGTAAAATCCTAAACATCAAATGAAATATAATAGTTACAAATTATATCGAATTTGGTTCAAATTTTCATTTTCATCTCTCAGAAACTTTTCTACATTGGAAACTAGTTGGTGGTTATGTGGGCACATCATGATTTCCTTATTAATCTATCAGTCGATATGTGTCATGATAGTGATAGGACTTTACTTAAGCATAGGGCCAAAAAGAAGCGTTATAAGCTTAGTTGTGAGTCGTCCTAATCTTAAGAAACGCAATTCCATGTTTCTTAGAAAGAAACGTGTAGGAATCGGTTCAGAGAGAGAAACACGATCTGGCCAAGATGGGATCGCTTTGGTGAAGAAGAACAAAACCCTAGGAGAGAGAGATGAGAGAGAGAGTGTGAAGGAAGAGAGTGAGAACATCGATCGCCTTCTAGATCTGCCTCGCCTGCCTCTCCATCTCTCGCCTCTCTTGGTCAACAGAGCCAAATTTCTTCTTATCTCTTATATTATATATAAGATAATATATATAAAATCATATTAATATTAATAATATATATAAAATCATATTAATATTAATAATATTAATAAAATCATATTATTTTGTAAGTATATATAACATAATATATACTTACTTATACATATTAATAAAAAAAAATAAATGTATATAAAATAAAATAAAATGAAAATTTATCAAAAACATATTATTTGAAAAAGAAAATAAATAAATAAAATAATTAATGTGTATTAAAATAAAAGTATTTATAAAAAAATTTCTAATGTGTATTAAAATGTATATATATATATATTACTGCTTCCCGAGGCGCTCCCAACCTAAGAAACTTCTATCGGCTCACGCTTTCCCGCTCCCGCTTCGTGCAACTAAGGTTATAAGCCATATGTGTGTAATCCATTATTGTGTTCAATCTAGTCCCCTAATTGATGTTGGTTCTATCAATCTGTATATGTTTTTGTTTCTATGTTCACGATGACTCAATCATATCTGCATCTATGTATGCATCCGTTTTTTGATTCTTGTGATTGATGTCTTTGGTTTATTTATTTTTTCTCCTCCAATTAATGGAATCTAGATATGGAAAACTTATCTTTTAACTCTATTTAATGTGTTTCCCATCTTATACTCTATTTCATGTGTAAGACAATATTGTTACTTAGTGGTTGTTCGATAATCCAATGTAGCACTTAACAAATGTATTTAGGTGAAAATACAAAGTGCATTTGATAATCACAATTCAAGTCACTTAAAAATTAAGTAGGGCCTAAAAATATTAGGCCTCTTTCTAAATACTATATTGCACCATTACCACCACCATCACCTTCACCTTGTCGCCAACCCCAAATGAAGGCGATTCATACTTTGAAGATGATTTGCCAACTCCATATGAAAATATAGCTCTCGGTTTTTCAATTTGTTGTTTTTAAACACAACTTGGTTTGATTGCTACCTTTTTATCACCATAGGAAGATAATAAAATCATACTTAATGAGTATGAATATGAAAATCTAGGCATCTCACTTTTGCTCGATTAGGGTTGTCTTGTAGCGGCTTATTTGGACAATTGATTCAAGGTTAAAGGGTCAAAACAAGGAATTTGAATTTGTTGTTTTCTTGGAGGAAGCAAATGCCTTCTATAAAAAAATTTCTAATGTGTATTAAAATGTATATATATATATATTATCTTCCCGAGGCGCCCCAACCTAAGAAACTTCTATCGGCACGCTTTCGCTCCCGTTGCAACTAAGGTTATAAGCCATATGTGTGTAATCCATTATTGTGTTCAATCTAGTCCCCTAATTGATGTTGGTTCTATCAATCAGATATGTTTTTTGTTTCTATGTTCACGATGACTCAATCATATCTGCATCTATGTATGCATCCGCTTTGATTCTTGTGATTGATGTCTTTGGTTTATTTATTTTTTTCTCCTCCAATTAATGGAATCTAGATATGGAAAACTTATCTTTTAACTCTATTTAATGTGTTTCCCATCTTATACTCTATTTCATGTTAAGACAATATTGTTACTTAGTGGTTGTTCGATAATCCAATGTAGCACTTAACACCTAATGTATTTAGGTGAAAATACATGAAGTGCATTTGATAATCACAATTCAAGTCACTTAAAAATTAAGTAGGGCCCAAAAATATTAGGCCTCTTTCTAAATACTAAATTTCTAACTTGTACTTATGCAACTGCTGAGGTGTATCGTCATCACCCCGCCAATAGTACCACCATTTTTGCTACTACCATTGCCAATAGCTTTCACCATATTGTCGCCAACGCCTTTGCCGCCACTATCACAACCACGACCACCATGTTTGGATGCCACCCTACCATCATCCACACTATCACCATCATCGCCACTTATTGCACCATTACCACCACCATCACCTTCACCTAGTCGCCAACCCCAAATGAAGACGATTCATAATTTCTTGAAGAGATTCGCCAACTCCATAAGGAAAATATAGTTTTCGCCAATTTGTTACTTTTTAAAACACAAATCTGGTTTGATTGCTACCTTTTATCACCATAGGAAGATAATTGCATTTCTAATGAGTATGAATATGAAAATCCTAGGCATCTCACCTTGCTCCCATTAGGCTGTCTTGTAGTGGCTTATTTGAACGGAATTGATTCAAGGTTAAAGGGTCAAAACAAGGAATTTGAATTTGCTTGTTGTTTTCTTGGAGTGTTAAATGCCTTCAAAAGATTGAACCGTCATCGTGATTAATCGCTCATGATGTATGATGGATTACTATGGTGGTTCATAGTCCTTATAGGAGTTAATTCATTAAGACAGTTCTGGTGAGTACCTGATTCCTTCAAAGATCTACACCTTTGTTTAGCCATCAAGGACCCGTAAGGTGGCTTGGTCACCCCAAGTTTGGTCTCTGTTTCTTCATGTTCTTATGATGGGAGGGTCATAATTTTGGAAGGAAAGTAACTTCAAAATGGTGGAGCCAAGCCCAGTTTTTGATGATCTGCGGAATTCCATTGCTTGGGCTCTCATGAACTCGGGTCTATGTTTTAGCATGTGATCCTTCTGATGGCAATATTTCAGCTTTTTATCGCATTTGATGGTAATAGACACGCTGCATTTTACCAAGTTCATCCAGCTGGTGTTACTGTTTACAAGCACCGCCACGGCTCTCGCTGGTAAGAGTTTGGGTTCGTGATCTGCCTCGTGCCAGACGGTGGTTGTGATACTGCAAGTGTTTATAGGATGAGAGAGTCAGTGGACTGGTGGCGACGAGGGGATCAAGGATTTGAAGGATTTGAAGGATTTTCATCACTCACATTGGGCCTCAAAAATCCTTCAAAACCTTAACCATGCCATTGATCACCTTCATTCGCCACAGTCTACCCAATCACTCTCCCATCTTGTGAAGCACTTGCAATTGTGGGTTTAGGGAGTCCCAAGTTAGGTGCCCAAGCAACATCCCTAACCCAATCAGTATGCATTTGAAGAGTGAAGCAATCCATCTTCCAAACTCCATTATATAGCTTGCACACTTTATAGTATCACAACCACCCGATGCAAGCTTTTGAACATGATCAAGGCATCGTAATCAACAGAGCACCAGAGCTAATCGACGGTGCCCATAAACAAAAGTAACACCAACCGGGTGAGCTTGGTCACGCGGACGGTCCCAACCACCACGATCGCGGTAGTAAAATTGAAATATTGCCATCCGGGGATGGTGGTTGGGACACGCCATGCATTTACCAAGCTCCATGCTTGGCGCATTTCGCTATGGGCACCGCCAATGGCCTCGGTGTTTTGTACTGCGAGCGACTGATGTTGGCATCAACTTGGGACTTTAACCACAATTGCAAGTGCTATAGATGAGAGAGTCATTGTGGGATCAGGCACGGAGGGATTGGGACAAGAAGGATTTAGCGATTTTCATCACTCACATTGGGCCTGAAAATCCTTCAAAACCTTAACCATGCCATTGATCACCTTCCTTCGCCACAGTTTACTCAATCACTCTCCCATCTTGTGAAGCACTTGCAATTGTGGGTTTAGGGAGTCCCAAGTTAGGTGCCCAAGCAACATCCCTAACCCAATCAGTATGCATTTGAAGAGCAGGGAAGCAATCCATCTTCCAAACTCCATTATATAGCTTGCACACTTTTATAGTATCACAACCACCCGATGCAAGCTTTTTGAACATGATCGCTGCACTGTAACCAACAGAGCACTGTGGAGTTATCGACGGTGCTCATGAAATAAAAGTAACACCAACCGGGTGAGCTTGGTCACGCGCGACGGTCCCAACCACCATCGTGATCGCAAAAATTGAAATATTGCCATCCGAGGATGGTGGTTGGACACGCCATGCATTTACCAAGCTCACCCGCCATGCCATTTCGCTTCATGGGCATTTCCTCCGGGTGTTCCATATCGATGTTAGATGTTGTTAGCACAACTTGGACTTTAAATTCCAATTGCAAGTGCTTCATAGGATGAGAGAGTCATTGGGGACTCGGGCGACGAGGGATCTGGTAAGGATTTGAAGGATTTTCATCACTCACATTGGGCCTGAAAATCCTTCAAAACCTTAACCATGCCATTGATCACCTTCCTTCGCCACAGTCTACTCAATCACTCTCCCATCTTGTGAAGCACTTGCAATTGTGGGTTTAGGGAGTCCCAAGTTAGGTGCCCAAGCAACATCCCTAACCCAATCAGTATGCATTTGAAGAGCAGGGAAGCAATCCATCTTCCAAACTCCATTATATAGCTTGCACACTTTTATAGTATCACAACCACCCGATGCAAGCTTTTGAACATGATCAAGGTATCGTAACCAACAGAGCATTAGAGTTACGATGGTGTCATGAACAGTAATCGGGTGAGCTTGGTCAATGCGTGACGTGTCCCAACCACCATCAGATCGTCCATTAAAAATTGAAATATTGCCACCGGAGGATGGTGGTTGGGACACGTCATGCATTTACCAAGCTCACCCAAATATGCTATTGCTTCATGGGCATCAAGTTGGTTGGTTCGTTAGCTTGGTTCGCTCAATTTGTGATCGGTGGTCGTTAGATTTAACTTGACTAACTGCAAGTGCTTCATAGGATGAGAGAGTCAGTAAGGATCGTATGCGACGAGGGATCATGGGATGAAGGATTTGAAGGATTTTCATCACCACATTGGGCCCGAAAATCCTTCAAACCTTAACCATGCCATTGATCACCTTCCTTCGCCACGCTACTCAATCACTTCCCATCTTGTGAAGCACTTGCAATTGGGGGGTTTAGGGAGTCCCAAGTTAGGTGCCCAAGCAACATCCCTAACCCAATCAGTATGCATTTGAAGAGCAGGGAAGCAATCCATCTTCCAAACTCCATTATATAGCTTGCACACTTTTATAGTATCACAACCACCCGATGCAAGCTTTTGAACATGATCTGCTGCACGTAACCAACAGAGCACCAGATATCGACGGCAGCCCATGAATCAGTAACACCAACTGGTGAGCTTGGTCAATGCGCGGACGGTCCCAACCACCATCCTCGGATGGCAAGATTTCAATTTTTAGTGCACGATCTGATGGTGGTTGGGACACGTCACGCATTGACCAAGCTCACCCAGTTGGTGTTACTTTTGTTTCATGGGCACCGTCAAGGATTGAGGTTTCAAATCGTAATAAATGTGAGACGCATGAGTGAAGCGGGAAAGTGTAATGATGAGCGAAAAGATATGCGCCTTGTGACGTCTATATGGGAATACGCGAAGTCGCTTGATTTATTTTAAACTTTTCGAATTCTAAACCAAACACACCGATTAACTACCGTCAATAGGGAGGTCGGGGGGCAATTGTGGAGCCAATAATTGGCAAATTCAAGGGCTCATATTTTAAGGTCGACGTGGCATCAAGCCTCGTAAGAGTAAAGGGTCAATATGATAAGTAGGCCGAGTAAAAAGATAATCCTAGGGCCGAATAGTAAAAAGGGTAATGATTGAAAAGTAGACCCTAGTCCCGAGAACCAGAAAAACCAGGTATAAATATAAGAACAACGGACTCTAAAAGGTATGTAAGAATCACTTCACAAAGACTTAGTAGACAAGCTTTCTTGAGTAGTGGAACTGACTTGTCCGTCGAGTGCTAATTCCGCACCCTAATCGAGTACTTGTTTCTTTGCAGTGACTAGCCGAGGATCAATAGCGCCTTCCGTGATCTCAAGAGTATTTCCAAACCACATCCCCACATGTTCATATGGTAGTTTTCTAATCTAGAAGTTGTATTTGCTATGCTAAAATCTTTAAGTTTTCATTAACAAAACTTGTAATGTATGCTTTTACAATTGATCCTAATGAGTCTTTTATCTTTTGAAAGTTTTGCATGATGGTATTATTATCAATGCAATAAAAAATGTATTTTATTTCTCAATGTATAACTTACACATATTATTTATCAATTTATAAATATAGTTTATTTAATCTCAAATTACAAATTTAGTAATCCCATAAACCAAACCAAACCAAACCAAGCCTCAAGTCCCATCAAATGGGGTCGGCTACATGAATTTTTTTTCTAGACGCGATTCTATCAAAAACCATTTCGTTAGTCAAATTAAGTAGATCCATGTCTCTATTTATAACGCTAGCCAATGTTAATCTAGGCCTACCCGATCCCCAAACACTTCCATCTACCATCACTGCATCGCATCTCTTCACTACAGCCTCTGTTGGTCTCCGTTGAATATGACCAAACCATCTCAATCGATTCTCTCTCAACTTATCTTCTATCAGTGATACTCATTCCCGAATACACTCATTCCTAATTCTGCCTTGTCTAGTCTTGCCACACATTCACCTTAGCATCCTCATCTCAGCCACATTCATCTTATCTACATGTTTCTTGGTTACCCAACACTCCGTCCCATACAACATCACTGGTCTAATAGTCGTTCCATAGAACTTACCTTTTAGTCTAGTGGGTATTCGTTTATCGCACAGTATCTCAAACACACTTCTCCACTTACTCTATCCTGCCTTAATCCTATGGGCCACATCTGTATCAATCTCCGTTGCCGTTGTGATAATCAATTCTAAATAATGAAAATGGTCACCAGACAGCTTCTTGGTTCTCAATCTTCACTTCTCTTCTGCTTTCATTGTTATTGTTAATAAATTTACACTCCATGTACTCTTTCTTACTTTTGCTTATCCGGAATCCTTTAAATTCAAGTGTTTTTCTCCAAATCTCTAGCTTTATGTTAACTCCTTCAATCTCATCCACTAGCACGATATCGTTTGCAAAAAGCATACACCATGGCACATCATCCTGAATATTTTTCGTCAACTCATCAATAACTAAAGCAAAAAGATAACGACTTCAGGTACATCCTTGGTGTAACCCTGCAGTGATAGAAAATTTATTTGTCTCTCCAACAGGTGATCTAATAGTGGTCACCACCCCTTCATACATGTTCCAAATCACATCAATATAACCTTTTGCAACTCCTTTTCTTCTCTAACACCCACCTTATTATATCTCGAGACACTCTATCATATTCTTTTCTAACACCCACCCTTAACCTTGTCTACCATATCTTCCACCTCCTTAGTATCTCCAAGAAATAAATTTGAAAAGCAAAACTCCAAGTATGTCATTTTTTTGGTAGGATCAAGAACAACCACAACATACAATAACAAATTGATTTTACTTCCATCCTCCCAATACTTGCTAAACTTTTGTTTCGTAGTCTTTGCCATTGTGCTCAAAGTATCATCCTCCTCCAAAATTAATTGGTTAATTTTGCTTTCAATAACAAACATTTCTTTGTAGAAAGTATCAGAAGTAACAAAGAGAGACCCCGAAAACTTCTTAGTTGCAAGATAAAATAATTTTAGAAACCTCAAAAACAATTTACATTTTTTCCAATCCAACTCATTAGGACTTCTCCATATGCCACCATCAACATCCTGAAATAAGGTTCAAAATTGAATCCACAAACTTCAAGCGGTAAAAGTCTTCATACTTTTCGGTGGCCTCCAACATCAAATACATAGAGTTCCACCCGCTTGGTACATCTAGGCATACAAGAGCTTTTGAATCAAGTTTGAGTGTGGTGCACACTTCTTAAAAATATCATGCCTATGAGGAGAAGACCTTACATTTCTCACCAAAAGTCCAATGTTGGCAATAGAATCCTCAATTTCTTTCAACCCATCACGATAATCTAGATTAAGAATATGTGCACAACAACACATGTGAATAAACTCATGTTGCAAAATAGTCCCTTCCAATCTTTTGGTTATTATTTTCAAATATTGAATGGTAAGATTATTAGAACTAGTATTATCAACTATTAAGGTGAATATGCTATCAATGTTCCACTCAATCAAATACGACTCAATTTTCCTACCCAATGTTTCTTTTTGTGATCTTCAACTTGTTGAAAACTTATGATTCTTTTTGAAGTTTCAGCTTATCATCTATGAAATGAGCAAATAAACACATGTAACACAAATTCTAATAGATGTCCAAGTGTCCTTAGTAAAACAAATTCTAATGACCCTTCATTCCTTATTTAACTCATCTCTTTCATTCTTGAATGTGTTAAGCATTTCTCTAGATATGGTATGACGAGAGGGGATTGGTGTGCATTTCGGTTGCATGACATTACAAAATCTTCTAAACCCAACTCCCTCCACAAATCTAAATGACAACTCATCAATGACAACCATCTCCAAAGAGACCTTTACAAGCATCAAAATTAAAAGTTGTTGCTACAACCTCAACACCCTCTTCAAATTGTTTCGGTTTAAGATTTAATGTTTGTTGGCCATCTCTATCCCTATTTGGATATTCTTTACAATTGGGTGTATGACTCCTCCAATTGCTAGTCCCATGAAGCCTAAAGTCAACCAAATATTCTTTCTTGCAATATTGCATACGGCTCTATGCTTCCCATCGGTCCCCATAACCTTATCAAAATGATCCCAAACTGTGGATGGTGCTCTCTCCCATCCACCCTCACTCTTTCTCTTTGGGGGTCTAGGAGGCTTAGGTTCATGTTCGGGTTTGGCTAATGGGGGATTCATTTGAGAATTAGAGGATTCCGGAGGTAAAAGATTGATTGCCGGAGATTGAACACTATCCTCCATTTAAACTGGATTACAAAAATTACAAATTCAATTTCAATAATTCCAAATACAAATGCACAGATAAACTCCAATTAGAAATGAACAGATGCAATTCCAAACAAAAATGAATAAATTTAATTCTAATCACAGATTTAATTCCAATCACCATTGAAACAAATCTTAGTCACACTAACAGATTTAATTCCAATCTCAGAGATCTGTTGCTACAAAAAAAAAAATATCTGATTTCATAAACCGATCTAATTGCCTAACAGGGTTTTCTGTGTTATTGACTTTTTTTTTTTGTATTGCCTAACAAATCTGAATATGTCATATAAGTTGATTTTAAATTTATAAAATATAAAAAAATATATAATAATGTGAATAAATCAACACAATTACAGATTCAATTTTAATAATTACAGGTTCAACATAATTAATAATTACAAATTCAACATAATTACAAATTTTAATAATAGATTCAATTTAAAATTTCATAGATTGAAAAATAGATTTCACATAATAACAAATTCAATAACATATCTCACAGTTGAATAACAGTTTAACACAAATTTAATACAGATTTAATGTGATTCAATAACACATCTCACAAATTGAATAATGATTTAATAAAAATTTATCACAGATAACACGATTTAACACATTAAATAACAAATTTCACAGAATGAATAACAGATTCAATCGCATATCTCACAGATTGAATAACAGATTTAACACAAATTAACACAAATTTAATAGATTTAACAAATAAACTCAGTGATCTATTGCTTACACATCAGATTGCATAAAAAAATAAAAAAATAAGAGACCGGGGAGAGAGACAGACAGACAGACAGATCTGAAGAGCAGAGCAGAGTCTTACTTGTGAGTTGCAGAGCAGAGTCGATCTTACAAAGCACGAGAGAGTGAGATTTGAAGAGAGGCTGCGTATAGAGAGACAAGGATCTGAATGCCCACAAAATAATCAGAGATCGATTTTGCGAGGTTGATCGAAGAGAGAGTCGCTTACCTGAGAGTTGCCGGAGAGAGAGTCGATTGGTGCGATAAGAAGAGAGCTACGAGTAGAGTTAAAAGCAGAGTTGCGATGAGAAAACAGAGATCAATAGGTGCGATAAGAAACCAGAGGTCGATCGGTGTGATGAGAAAGCAAAGTTGAAAGCAGAGTTGCAATCGGTGCGATGAAAAACAAAAGAGATACTGATATGAGATGAGAGGAAATAAATGAGCTCTCCAGTTGCACAAAAGTGTTTGTGATAGAGGTGCTTGCGGATCGGTTTTGTGCGGTTTATGTTCGATTTTAACCCACCCACACTTATGCGGTTTGGAAAAAAGTCAAACCACAACCGCCCGCAGTGCGGTTTGTGGTTTGTGGGGATAGGATTTGCGGATGTGCGGGCGGTTTGTGGTTTAGATTTTTTTCTTTAAAAATTAACTTTTGAGTTTTTTTTCCCATTTGTAAATATTTATTTCGAGTCATTTTCTTCCAATTTTCTAAAATGCTCCAAAATTAATAATTAATGAATTAAAACTTATAAAATTAAAAATACAACAAAATCAATTCCTAACACAAACAAATCATTTAAAATACTAGAATCATTACAAATTCAATTTCAACAACATAACATATTACAGATTCAATTACAATAAAATTGAATAAAATTACAATAACACAGATTCAATCACAGATTTAATAACAGATTTAATTCCAAAAAGAAATGTACAGATAAGCTCCAATGAGAAATGAACAGATTTAATTCCAAACAGCAATGAACAGATTTAATTCCAATATTTTCAAATTGAAACAATACAAAGAACAGAAAGTATGTGGCAATATATCTAGAATTAAGAATATTCATAAATTTCCTCCAAGTGTTGTAATTTTTCAATAGTAATAGACATATTTAATTCTAGATTTTCCTTTTCATTCATGAACAGATTTTTCTTTTCATTCATAAACATATTGTTTCTTTTCATTTTCTTAGCATTCGAACAACAAACAACATTGATTCATATATACAGAGGAGAGACAGAGACTGAGAGAGGCTTACCTAAGAGTTACCGAAGATAGAGACAGATCGGCTCTGGTTCTGGTCGATTGGAGAGAGAGAGAGACATAGATAGAGACAGAGACAGAGATGAAAGAACAAGAACGAGAAAGACGATGAGAGTTGCGCACAAAACAAATTAGGATTAGGGTTTGGTTTGTTTAGGCAAAACAAAAATAGCTAAGAGAGAAAGAGATAGAGAGACAGAGAAGGAAGTAACCTGAGAGTTGCCGAAAACGGCTCTGGTTCTGGTCGATCGGGGGAAGAGAGAGAGAAAGAATGAAGAATGAGAGCTGAATTGCGAGATTAGGGTTTTGTTTTGTTTGTTTGGGCAAAACAAAAATAGATAGGATAGATAGATGTAGATGATGAACGAACGGTCCATTTAAAAAAAAAAAATTATATTTGGCTAAGTGTGGGGCGGGTTGTGACGGTGCTTCAAAACGCAACAGAAAATCTTATATATTTCAAACCACACCCTACCCTATTCACTTTGTGAAACCGCCCATACATGTGCGGTTCGTCGGGTATGGCGGGCTGATAACCCAATGCCCAACCCTAGTTTGTGATTTTGAGAGATTAGGGTTTTTTTTTCTTACTTTTGTTTGTTATACTAAAGATGAAGATGAACGGTCCAGATTTTTACATATAAAAAATAAATAAATTTGTTTACGCCATGGGTTGGATGGGTGCGCTTCAAACCCGCAACTCGTCTCATAACCCGAATTCAAGAAAAATCCAAACCGCATTCAACCCTAATGTGTTTAAGAAATCGCCCAAAGGTTCAGATGTCGGGTTGGATAACCCTATACCCACCCCTACTTATTACTTATGGGAGGAGGGATCCTGTGTGGGTAGAATCAGATATTGCCTATTCAGATTTCTAAGCATAATGCGTCACCTGAGCTAATCGTGCGGTTGAGATGGAAAGACAGGAGAGAGAATCCGAATGGCAAAAAAAGAATTTAGAGTTCGTTTGACATTGGCTTTTTTAGTCAACTTTTTGTGTTGGAGCTTTTTTAGCCTTGTTTGGTTTTTGTTTTAGGGTTTTTTTTTTTACTTTTGTGAGAGAAAAAGTGTAATGATTATGGGTAAAAAGTAATATTTTGTCTTATTGACTTTTAAAGTCAATTTTATCTTTTTGGGATTATTTAGTCCCAAAAAGTTTGCCAAACCAGGGCTTAATTACATCAACAATATAAACTAGCCAAGTTGAGCTAAGTAATAAGTTATTGAAATTTAGTTTTATAATTTAATGAGTTTAAAATTAGATTACTTAGTCTAGTTTGAGTATATTAGTTTTTATAGTGGATATAAATTTATTAAACCAAGTGATAAGACATTCAAACTAAACTTGAAATAGTATGTTTATGTTTGAATTGTGTACATAATATGTCGATATCAAGTGAGCTTTTAGTGAACCTAATAGAATTCAAGCCCGACTAACTTGATTCATTTAACACTTTACCTGAAATATTCGTAATTGAATATTATTTTACTTACTTATTTCGTCTATGAATCTGTTTATTTAGATTTAATTTGGCATAAATTTAGTAAAAAAAATTAATTTAAATAACCATCTTTACCGTTTTTCCTCACATACAAATTACAATAGTTCATTTGGTATAATTTATAGAGTTATTTATAACTTCTTTTTTTTTTTTTTAATTTTGTATTTTGGTGTAATTTTTACTTAATAACTTATGAGACATAAATAATTTAAATAAGTTAAAAAAAATAAGAAAAAATTTAGATGGTGTTTGGGTTAATTTTGGAATCGTAATTCCAATAAAAAAAAGTTCAAAATTCTTTTCAAAACTCATAATCAAACACACAACTCAAAACTCAATTCAAAAATTATTTTCAAAACTCATAACCAAACACACAATTCAAAACTTAATTCAATTTTTTTTCAAAACTCAAAACCAAACTATTTTCAAAACTTTATTAAAAAAAATTCAAAAAAATATTTTTTTTATTTTGTTTTTTAAAATTATTTTTAGAACCACGATTTGAGTATTGAAACTTGTTTTGAGTTATGAGTTTTGAGTTGAGTTTTGAAAACATAAAATTTGTTTGGTTATAAGTTTTGAAAATAGTTTTGAGTTGTATTTTAAATTTTTTAGGGTAAATATTTTATATTTTAAATATTATTTATTTATTTTAATGTGTACTGTATTTTATACATTTGTGTATTATATTTAATATTTTAAATATATAATTTTTATTTTAAATTTTTTATTTTATTTTATAGATATTTTTGATAAATTTTTCTTACCTTTTTTTAAATATTTCATTTTTTAATTTTCAAAAAAATTGGATAGCCATATATATATATATATATCTAAATCATAACAAATTATTTGGTCAATACTTAAAAAAATAACAAATTTTATTTTTTGAAAAATAAAAAAAAATAGTAAAAAAATATTTTTCTTCAAAAAGTAAAACTAAACAAATTATTTTTTGAAAAAAATATAAAATAAAAAATAATTTAAAGTACAAAATAAAAAATATTTTTTGACATTTTTTTAATAGAATTTTGAAAAGAGTTTGGTTATGAGTTTTGAAAAAAAAAAAATTTAACTTAAGTTTTGAGTTATGGGTTTGGTTATAAGTTTTGAAAATAGTTTTCGAATTGAGTTTTGAGTTTTGCGTTTGGTTAGGATTTGAATGTAGAGTTGTGCTATGAGTTTAAAATATTTAAAAAATAAAATAAAATATTTCAAATTAAAAAATATTTAAATAAAAATTATATATTTAAAATTAAAAAAATAATATCTTTTGTAATTTACCCCAAATAAAAAATATATAAACTTTTATAATAACAAAAAAACTAGTATAGTAAGATCACTTTCTTTTATAGAATGTTGGTAGAATTTACAATTTGAACTGCAATTAATTCCTTAATTTTTAGACCTTAAGATTTTGAAAAAAATCTAGAAACTCCTTTCTCATTTATTTTAAAACCTGAAATACAAAATCTTTTAATCAAATTACATAACTGGAAGGATGGATTCATAAACCTTGAATCCTTACTTATCTCATTTGATTTAATCACCTAATAAAATGAGAACAAATGCAATTATATACAATCACAATTCTCATATGTTTAACTACAGAAACTTATAAGATATCTTCTTGAGAATCATAAAACACGAAAGTTATAGAACTTGTGCTAATTCAGTGGCCCATATTTGAGATTTGATTTCTTATTTCAACTATATCTTATTTTCATATTTCATCTCTTTCACTGCACATATTATTGTTACGATAAATTGCAGAGCATATAAATTAATAAAAAATTTAGACATTTAGTATGTTATATATAATTCACAAATGCAATGAACGATATAGTATAGCTTATATAGTATGATTAACGCTGCACTATTTTGTAATTATACAGTTCCTTTTGGGAATGTGGTAATAAGCCACGCTTGGCGTTTGTTCAAAAGCCAAACGTGGCTTTTTTGTCCCGAACCCATTTGGGAGGCTAATTAAATGCAGCAAAAATTTACAATTATACCTCCATTATTTGCAGGTCCCGGAGATTGAGAGTGAGAAAATTTGTAATTATACAATAGGAAGGGGTATTTTGGTATTTTTACATCGTGACATGGTGACATGACATCATAAACAAATATTAACAAAAAAAAAGTAAAAAAGTCACTTTTTACCAACTTCCCAAATCACTTTTCAAAAAAGCAAAAAAGCTTGGTTAAAAGCCAAAAGCCAACTTGTAACCATCTTCCCAAAATACCCCATAGTATAGATTTGTATGCGACTTTTAATACATTTATGCTTGTAAATAGGATGCATACTTACTTGGCCAACATGAATCTCAATCTTTTTTTAAAATTATTTGACCCTCTTATTTGTAACCGTAATTATCTCACCATCTTAATTTGGACAAAAGGTATGAAAAGAAGGCATATATGGTTGTTTTGACAAATGAGATATTTATAAAAATTTGTTTGTTGACACCCCCAATTCTCCCCTATAATCTCTCATTTTAGACTCTGTCGAAAGAATTTACGCAAGTAAAACAAACTGATTTCAAATTTCAAATTGTTTTGTCAACCAACATACTGTGGGTAGGATCATATTCACCACCTAGGAAATGTTGGTCCTGACCTATTCTCTAGACATAGCACCAAAGGCTGAACCCTATGCTCTCAGAATTTCCTCTTAAGTAGTTCTTGATACATAGATACATAGACACCAAAATAGTGACCACTATGCTCACTTGGTGCTTTATCTTATTTTTCGGCCTTGCTTGTTTGCTTCCTAATCCCTAATCACCAACATTGGCCAATTCGATGAGGTGTCGCAAAAGGCGAAGCAGAGGAGGTGAAAGAGGCCACCTTAATTTCGATGAATCGATCCTTCAGTAGTCACTGATAGCTTAAACAAAGAAGTTCACAGGTAGGTGTTTTATTTTGACATCAAGGCTAATATATGTCATTGGCATATTATAATCAATATATAGATAGTTTATATTTATGCACATATATATTTTGTGCACGACTTTAAAGAGCATCAAATCGACAAGCAATGCCACTATGTCAAGCGACATCCATTTGACAAGCGACAACACTAGAAGGTACCTAAAGGGAAAACGATACGGTGGTCCATGCTTGGCTACCAACCCAATTGATAGGTGTTGGAGATGCCAACCAAAATGATGCAATTTTAGCAAATTCAATCACATAAGTCCAAATCACGGATTCAACACAATTCACAAATCATAGATTCAATAATCACGTAATCACATGACGAGATTCAACATGCCTTCAAACCGCTTAGGCCTCCCAACTTTTGGCATTAAAGTACATGATTAATACCGAATATAAGCTTAGGAGGTGAATGCGAAGGCTAGTTACATTCCTTCAAAAGGATGTGTTTTTTTAAGAGACTAGTGTTTGTCAGACAAGGGATTAGTTGTTTACCGTGTGATTTCTTCTGTGAGAACAAATAAGGGGTTGAATCATGTTGATTCTCAACATGCAATATAAGATTCTTACATGTCCAAATGCCATATTTCTATATTGTTAGGATTTGTTTTTTTATTTATTTAAAAATAATTTTCTTGCATTGTAAGAGTGTATTTTGCTTATTATTTAGAGTTGCTTGTATTTTGCTTATTAATAAATTTCATATCTTACATCTCTCTCACACTTATTTTTACATTGATATTTCATTGGAAGTTTAAAATATATATGTATTAATTATAGTGAAAAGGAACGGTTCGGTTGGCGGATTATAAATTTTAAAGTTTAAACCGCGGTTAGCAGTTAAAGTGTTGCTGATTGATGCGAATCAGTGCGGTTTTAGCGGATTGGGCGATATTTTACACGAGAGATAGCACCAAAGGCTCGAATTCTATACTATCACAATTTCCTCTTAATTAGTTCTTGATACATAGATACATACACACCAAAATGGGGACCACTATGCTCAATTGGTACTTTATCTTATTTTTTCGTTTTGCTACTTTGCTTCCAACCCTAATCACCAACATTGGCCAATTCGATAAGGAGTGGCAAAGGTGAGTAGAGGAAGCGAAAAGAGGCCTCCTTAATTCCTATGAATCGGATCCTTCAATAGTCACCGATAGCTTAAACAAAGAAGTTCACAGTAGGTGTTTTATTTTGACATCAAGGCTAATATATATCATTGACATATTATAATCAATATACGATAGTTGATATTTATGCATATATATATATTTTGTGCGTAACTTTAAAGAGCATCAAATTGACAAGCAATGCCACTATGTCAAGCTTACATCCATTTGACAAGCAACAACACTAGAAGGTACCTAAAGGAAAACGATACGGTGGTCCATGCTTGGCTACCAACCCAATTGATAGGTGTTGGAGATGCCAACCAAAATGATGCAATTTTAGCAGATTCAATCACGTAAGTCCAAATCACGATTCAACACAATTCACAAATCATAGATTCAATAATCACATAGCGAGATTCAACATGCCTTCAAATCCGCTTAGGCCTCCCAACTTTTGGCATTAAAGTAGATGATTAATACTGGAATATAAGCTTAGGAGGTGAATGCAAAAGCTAGTTACATGCCTTCAAAAGGATGAGTTTTTTTAAAGACTGGTGTTTGTCAGACAAGGGATTAATTGTTTCCCGTGTGATTTCTTCTGTGAGAACAAATAAGGGGTTGAATCATGTTGATTCTCAACATGCAATATAAGATTCTTACATGTCCAAATGCCATATTTCTATATATTGTTAGGATTTGTTTTTTTATTTATTGAAAAATAATTTTCTTGCATTGTAAGAGTGTATTTTGCTTATTATTTAGAGTTGCTTGTATTTTGTTTATTAATAAATTTCATATCTTAAATCTCTCTCACACTTATTTTTACATTGATATTTCATTGGAAGTTTAAAATATATATGTATTAATTATAGCGGAATGGAATGGTTTGGTTGGCAGATTATAAATTTTAAAATTTAAACCACGTTTAGCGGTTACAGCGGTGCGGATTGATACGAATTGGTGTGGTTTTAGTGGATTGGGTGGTATTTTGCACAATCCTAGGTAGGATCATATTCGCCACCTAGGAAATGTTGGTCTGACCTATTCTCTAGAGATAGCACCAAAGGCTCGACCCTATACTCTCACAATTTCCTCTTAATTAGTTCTTGATACATAGATACATACAGACCAAAATGGGGACCACTATGCTCAATTGGTACTTTATCTTATTTTTCGGCCTTGCTACTTTGCTTCCGACCCTAATGGCCAACATTGGCCAATTCGATGAGGTGTCGCAAAGGCGAGCAGAGGAAGCGAAAGAGGCCGCCCTTAATTCCTATGAATCAAATCCTCCAATAGTCACTGATAGCTTAAACAAAGAAGTTCACAGGTAGGTGTTTTATTTTGACATCAATGCTAATATATATCATTGACATATTATAATCAATATATAGACAGTTGATATTTATGCATATATATATATATATTTAGTGCAAGACTTTAAAGAGCATCAAATTGACAAGCAATGCCACTATGTCAAGCTTAATAACACTAGAAGGTACCTAAAGGGAAAACGATATGGTGGTCCCTGCTTGGCTACCAACCCAATGGATAGGTGATGGAAATGCCAACCAGATTGGCATCTTAACCGAAAGAGACTAGAAGATTGCGATTGGCTTTTGGTTACAAGACAACAGTGGTAAGGTTGGAAAATTTTATGTTGTGACAGATAATTTAGACGATTCTAGTAGACCAAAACCGAAAGCCTTTGTCATGTCAGACTCCAAAAGGAGCCATCAGGATCATATTTGCACGCAACATGAATATTAGGCTAACTGAGGAGTTGATCATGCAGGGTGATAAGACTATTGATGGCCATGGGGCTCGTTTAAACATTATTGGTGGAGCTGGTATCACCATCCAGTTTATAAAGAATGTGATCATTCGTAATCTTCATATACGAAATATTGTTTCTGCCAATGGTGGCAACGTCATAGATGCCGTTGACCATATTGGCTTTTGGACGAGGAGTGATAGGGATGGCATTTCAATCTATGGATCTTCCAATGTTTGGATTGATCATGTCTCTATGTCTAACTGTGTGGAAGGCCTCATTGATGCCATTGAGGGATCCACTGCTATCACCATTTCAAATAGCCATTTCACAAATCATAATAAGGTAACATAATTGATTTGTATTAGTTGGATGCATTTTCATCTTCTAAGCTAAGTGATATAATGAACTAATAAAAATTCAAATTATCTCAAGTGTAATAATGTATAAGATGACAATGGATTTAACAATGATAAGGAAAATGCTTGGAATGGCACAGGTAATGCTATTTGGGTCACATGATTCGAGCTCACAAGATGAAATTATGCAAATCACGGTCGCATTCAACCACTTTGGTAAGAGACTAATACAGAGAATGCCCAGATGCCGATGGGGATTATTCCACATCGTGAACAATGACTACACTCATTGGAACATGTATGCCATTGGAGGTAGCAACCATCCTACTATCATTAGCCAGGGTAACCGCTTCATTGCTCCTTTGAACCCAAGATTAAAAGAGGTAAAAGGTAGAAGCAAAATTAGAGAAAGTAAAATACAATTCCAGCTTTTTGATTTTTCTTTTCATTCACGAATGTATTTTTCTTTTCATTCCAGATTTTTCTTTTCATTCATAAACAGACTGTTTCTTTTCATTTTCTCAGTATCCGAATAATAAACAACATTGATTCATACATACAGAGGAGAGACAGAGATTGGGAGAGGCTTACCTAAGAGTTGCCGGAGACAGAGACAGATCGACGCTGGTTCTGGTCGATCAGGGAGAGAGAGAGAGAGAGACAGACAGACAGACAAAGATGGAAGAACAAGAACAAGAAATAAGATGAGAGTCACAAGACAAAAGAAATTAGGATTAGGGTTTGGTTTGTTTAGGCAAAACAAAAATAGCTAGGAGAGAAAGAGAGAGAGAGACAGACAGAGACAGAGACAAAGACAGAAGGATGTAACCTGAGAGTTGCTGGAGACGAAGACCGAGACAGATCGGCGTTGGTTCTGGTAGATCGGGGAGAGTGAGAGATGGAAGAATGAGAGCTGAGCTGAGCTGAGATTGGTGTAATAATTGTTTGGATTGCAAGTGCCACTACCTAATCTTAATCAAATTTATTTTGAGTTTACAAAATTTAGTTTAAGGTCTATAGTATTGCAATTAGCATTTTTAAGTTCATAAAAATAAAACAACGGTGGTGTTACATGCACCAATTAATATACATACTAGTATACCAACTAGTGTTATGATATTATTATTGACCACATCTATTATACAAGTTACAAATATTCAAAGCCATACAAATGATGTCACATCATCTCGTTATATACTAGTGTGTACATTAATTAGTATATATAGCATTATTCATAAAACAAATATCTAAACAACAAAGACATGTTGCCAAGAAGTGTTGGAAATGCTAATTAATTTTTTCTAGGGGTTATAGGGAGGATTGGGATTGATAGTGAGGTGGGACTACTATATGGGGTGTTTGTTTTAAGAGATGGGAGGGACTCCTAATCCCTTGGTATTAGTAAAGGCCTTCAAGGGGATTGGGATGGAAGAGGTAGAGATGGTATTAGAAAAATAGTTAGGATTAGAAATTTTTATTTTTTATATATTGGGAATTTTTTTAAAATATTAGGGTTCATTTGGTTTGTATTTCGAAAAAATTTGGGAAATTTTCTACAAATAAGTTTTCAAAAGTAATCAAACCAAATAAATTTTCCCAAAAAATTTCTCAAAACTTGTAAACCAAACAAGTTTTCCAAACAAATCTCTCTCACACACATCAAATCAATCACTTTTTCCAAAACTCTCTCTCAAAATAATTTTCCAAAACATCTTTTGAAAAAACCAAACCAAACAACTTTTTTCAGACTTTTTATCTCTAAAACACATCTCTCAAACACAAACCACACATACCCTTAATGTTTAATTTTTATATTTTTTATTTGTTTTATAATTTTATATAAAAATAATTTAACAATTCCTACACTAACAACTATCATCAAAACAAACACAATTTTACTTAATCTCTCACTAACAATCCCTCACTATTAATCCCCTTATTATGAATCTCCTCCATTCTACCTCCGAAAACAAACGGGCCTAAACATGTCATCAAGGCCTTACATGTTCATCAAATCCAAGTTAAGAAACCGCAATTCGTAACCGTGAATTGGAGAAACTAAAACCATCAATGCTATAATGTCGAGTTAATAGACGGTCTTGGCTATTCGTTGGTGCATCAAGAAAATGCATGCAACATAAGGCTTAAACTCGTAGTCAAGAAAGAGAAACATAGTAAAGCATTCTCTGTTGAACTTGTACTTGATTATCTCCGGTTAGAATATGTGGGATCAAGATACTTCTTGCATTTGTTTCTTCTCATCAACTTTGACATTCCATGACTTCCATGCCGCAACATAATGAGCAAAAGGTCACTTAAAGTCGCCACACTAACAAAACCTATATTCTATCATTTAACTGTGACATGAGATGTAAATCCAAATGAAAACATAACAATTTATACATAATTCATGGTCCAAAAACATTATATGAAGAAGGATATCAAGCCCCAAAACATTGTACCATAGAAATAATTTGAAACATTAACTTCCAAATCCTTATTGGTGCATGGGCAAAGGAACACGCATGCAGATTTCAAAAAGAGCATCACAAATATATATACCTTTCTCCTGAATTTTAAGGTTGTGGATCACCAAGTAAAGATCATTGAATATTTGACAGCCAACAACATTGTCAATGATCAACTCACTACTTGAAGTAATTTTCATAACAAAATAGAAAAGTTGAACAAGAAAAATCTAATATGTTCATACTTTATCATCCCCATGAAATGCCGCAACAATTTACAGTACTGCACTCTATGCTTGGTATGTATGACCCAAAAGAGTTATAAGGGGTACTCGTAATGTAGTATTAAAAGGTACCTTGGTTGTGATACTGAGGATGATAAGAAGCCAAGTCTTCCAAGTCTTTAACTCGTCTTTCATTTTTGTTTCCTGAATCTCCCACTTTGGGCACACTGGCCGGAGTGAAAGGGCCAAATACAAAACCCTTGGATGAATATCTTCCTTTTTGCTCAAATGAACTCCTGTCATGTTTATCTTTCGAATTGTTGTGTTTCATAAGCATTGGCATATCTGCCTTCTCGCTTGAGTTGCAATCAATTGAAGATTCAACTTAGATTTTTAGAAAAGTGTTTGTGATCTTAGGTCCAAACACTCTTCTTTAGAATTGTCAAATTTCAAAGAAGTAGGACCATTCTAGGAACCTCCATTTATCCCTAACCATCTAAATGCCGGTTTCCTGCTCTCTGGGTGCTGAGTCTGAACATCACATGAATCCAATGAGAAAAGGATTGAGGATTTTTTTTCCCCTTATACTTATTTGCACTTACTAATCAATAAACTTTTGGAATGTAATTTACCTTTTCAATGAGATTCATGGATGAAAAGACATTTGCAATATCATAAAGGCGCTTTTACTTTTGCTACGTAATTATCTTCCGTAGATAAAGCCAAAGTAACAAAATTGTTTCTCCTATCTTCACTATATATAATTTATAAATATCAAAGCATAAAGATGACAAAAGTTCAATTACTTCTCATAGTCATTGGATCGTGGATGTCACCAAGCAATGCTGTTGCTGCATTATCTAAAGAGATCGAATCCTCCTTAAAGAAAGAACTGAATCAGATAAAATAAATGCAAGAAAGTAAACTAGTTTGTTAATGGATAAATAGTGTACATATATGTAGCTTACGTGGGAACAAATGAAAAGCTTGACAAAATTCTTTATAAGAAGACCCAGAGATATCTCCTTCCTGTTGTCTGTACAAACAAAAACTAAATCCTAGTATGCTTGTGTAAATGGAAATGATAACCTTAGTTTACTCTATGATCCCTCAAATTTGAGTAATAAAAGACATAGATAAGATTAATGATATTTTCTAAGCAGCAAGTAATCTAATTTATAGAAACAAACGAAGAACACAAGAGAACGAGAATTTACCAACTTTATTTGATACGTATATTTGTCTTTCCTATCAGTTTTAGAATTTGAAGGCCCTCCACAATGGTTTACACTTGAAACCTATTGACAGAAGCTCATATTTACCATTAGAAAACAACAGGAGACGCATAAAAATCAATTTGCTTGCTAAGAAGATGTACAGAGAGAGTGATTCAATACTAATTCTTGTCATCCCAAAAGGAAACAATATAAATAAAAGCATCCAGAACATTTGATTTTCGTACAATTTCCTCATGCTTTCTTGGCAGCCAAACAAAGGATAAATAAAAATATATTATATAAGACCCATGCTAACATACATTGGCAAAATGGAAGACACCGAGGTGGAGAAGTTCTCTCAATGCTTCTTCCTAGTAAGCAAATCAAAATAATAAAAATTAAAAAATCAGAATTTCACTCCCAATTTATTGGTTTCGATACAAAACTACAAAACCCAAAATTTTGACTACCTTAAGCTCATTTAAAGCCCGTGGGATTGCACTAAAACCTTTCAAAAATATCGATTCT
The DNA here is from genome assembly GCA_025200525.1 of Camellia lanceoleosa. Taxonomy (NCBI): domain Eukaryota; kingdom Viridiplantae; phylum Streptophyta; class Magnoliopsida; order Ericales; family Theaceae; genus Camellia; species Camellia lanceoleosa. The sequence goes on along the minus strand of JANUSC010000495.1, from coordinate 96,874 downwards.
TCGCTTTTCTTGATAATACCTTGGAAAATTAACTAACCCAAATGTGTTAAGAAAATTCAGCTCTATAAGAAAAGGAATGAATCAGAGAGAAAGAAGTGCACAAGATCATACACCAACACTTTCTAATATGTTAACAATATCATAAATTCGCCTCCGCTCAACACCTGCAAATTCAATTAGATTCAATAAACACTATGTAAAACCAAAACTTCAAAATAACATTAAAAAAAAAATAAAAAGAAGTTAATTTCACTTGTATTCCCTAAACTATCACCATTTCCTCTATTTCACCCCTATATTATTAATTTTGTCTCTAAAATTTCTAATTTCTATTGATGTTATTCAATTAAAGACAAGTATATAGAAAAAGTACCAATTAAAGCCTTATTTGACGGGCAAAAAGATAGTTTTAAAATTTAAACAATTTAAATCATACAACCAAACACTCATTAAATTGATTGTGTAGTTTGGTCAAAATAATAAGAAAATTTAATGTATTTTTTTTTTGGTATATTCAAATTTTGAAATAATATTTTTCCCATTAAATTAGATTGCAATGATTATTGATTTGTATCTCTAATTAGACGACATAAACAGAAATTAAAATTGTGGGAACTAATAGACGAAATAGAAACAATGATGATAGTTTAAAGTGAAATTAACCCACCAAAAAATCTATTGAGATTATAAGACTAGTTCCAGACCTAATCTATTTGCAGCATCATCCAATCCAATCGAGTCCACGCCATCTTGATTATAAAAGTTAAGAAAACTAAACAAAAATCATTATGTTACAAAACCACCCAGATTCACCAAGAAATATCTATAGAGAGAGAGAGAGAAGGAGAGAGATTCCTTGGAGCACAAGAGGCCGAGAGGTTTCTCTTTGTGGCTGTAGTAGTATTGGAGCTCAAGATAATTTTAATCAGTGTGTTTAGTTTTGATTTTTTGAATTGAATTTTTTTTAAATTGAGTTTTTTTTTAAGTAAATATTTTTAAAATTTTAAGTAACTTTTTACTTTTTTTTAGATGCATCTTACATATATTTAAATAGTAAAATATTTTAAAAAATTAATAAATACACACAAATATAAAAAAATGTATTGAATTTTTGAATTTTCGGTATTTTTTGTGAATTTTTAAAATATTTTTTTGGGAAAATTAGTCTATGGTCCCTCTCCCATTTTTAGTAATGGAAGAGAACTACAATATTATTTTATGATGTCTAAGGTCCCTCAACCCCCACACCCTTATATTATAGAGAAATTTGACTCTCTCAAATCAAACTTCGTTTCTCTCTCTCTACTTCAATACTGTTTAAACCTTAGCTCTCACCAATCTTCTCCTTCTCTACAAAATGACAAACAACGGTCGACCACCACCGCTAAGATTGTGATTTTGAAAGGTATGATTTAATATATTGGGAAAATAGGATCTGATCTACTGGCTTATATTAATGTTTTTTATGATTTCACCAAGAAACCGCAACACGTTGATGTTAGCAAGACCCAATTGTTTGAAAAAGTGAGGAGGTTGAAGAAGAAGTATGAGAACAATGCTAGCAAGAGTAAAATGGGCGAGGATCGGACTTTTTCGAAGGCTCATGAGCAACAAACATATGAATTGTACAAAAAGATATGGTTTTGTGGAGCTAATTCTGTAGGTGTTGATAGTGCAAAGATTAATGGGAAAGCAAGGAAGAATTAGAGTCAAAGAGCTATTGTAGCTTCACCAAGGGATTGATAGTGGGAAGAAAGACACAAAGATGCAAAGTTGAGCCAAGTGTAGGGTGTCTCTCTCATAATTTAACTTGGTTTTCAATTTCTTCGTCTGTGAATTGTGTATTTTCTCGCAACTTGTGTTTAGCTCATATTCACCGTAATTTATGTAACCGAATGGGAATTGCTTCTTACTGCTTTTGTTTTTGTGAAATTTTCCTCCCATATTTGGTCATATTGAATCAATTAAGTTTGTTTATGTTTGAACTTTTGCTAAATTTGTTTTCTTGTCAGATTGTTCTTCTTTACTCTTTTGGGAATTGTTTATTCCAAGGCATATTTTGGAAAGTGATTTTGTTTTGGAATTTCTAGATTCCTGAATTTCTCTAGAGGAAGAAGATGATGAACAAAGAAGATGATAATGAAGGCTTTAGGAATTTCTCTCGAACTTCGTAATTTTCTCTCGACTAAGAAGATGATGAAGGCTTTAGGAATTTTCTAAGAAGTCCGAATTTCTCTAGAGAGAAATTTCTCTCGACTTCTCGTAATTTCTTTGGACAAAGAAGATGATAAAGGCTTTAGGAATTTCGCTAGGAAATCCAGAATTTCTCTAGACTTCTCGTAATTTCTCCGACAAAGAAGATAATGAAGGCTTTAAGAATTTCTTTGGGAAGTCTATAATTTCTCAAGAGAAATTTCTAGACTTCTCGTAATATCTCAGAGACAAAGAATATGATGAAGGCTTTAGGAATTTTTCTCGACAAAGATAAAGGCTTAAGTTAGAAATTTCTCGAAAGTTTAGAATTTCTCGAAGAGTGAACTCTAGAGAAATTTTCGTAATTTGTTTAGATCAAATTTTCTTTTGGGTCGAATTTTCTCTCGATCAATGTTAAGGACCTTAGACATTATAAAAATATTGAGTGTCCTTTATGCTATAAAATCTTAATACTAGGGACCTTAAAAAAATTCCTATTTTTTTTTTTTACAAATATTATACTTTTTAAGTGTATTTTATGTTAAGGGTGTGTGTTGTTTTGAAGGATTAGGTGTGGAATTGACTATTAGTCCCATCGACTAATAGTCCATTGTTTGTTTCATTTTTTCTTGCTCGCACTAATAGTCCTTCCTAACTATTAGTCCCATATTGGTGGGACTATCCTATCCCATGGGGGATTGGTATCCCATGAGATTAGGCTCAAATGTCCATTTTACTCCCATGCTATTACTTAGCAAACAATTAGAAAATGTTAAAATAGTCTTTTGAACATTTATAAATTATTTTTTAGTGTTGTTAATTTAAAATTATATATTAAATAAAAAATTAAATTATAAATTATGGCCTTATAAATTAAATTTTTGAGTTTTGGTAAAAATTAAATTTACATATTAAATTAAATTATTTTTTAGTGTTGTTAATTTAAAATCATATATTAAATAAAAAATATAAATTATAAATTAAATTTATTTAAAAATAATAAATTATAAATTATGGTCTTATAAATTAAATTTTTTAGTGTTGAAAATTTAATTTATGTATTAAATAAAATTATTTTTTATTGTCGTTAATTTAAAATTATATATTAAATAAAAATATAATTTATTAAATTTAATTTAATTGAAAATAATAAATTAAAAATTATGGCCTTATAAATTAAATTTTTTAGTGTTGTTAAATTATAAATTATAAATTATAGATTACAAATTTAAAATTATATATTAAATAAAAATTATAAATTACAAGGTTAAAATAGTCTTTTGAGTATTTATCCTTATCCAAATCCATCTAACCAAACATTGATTTACTAAAAATAGTTCAATCCAGATATCTAATCCCATGACTAAACAAACATATGATACAAATCCAATCCAACCAAATAGTCCAGTGATTAATGTATCCCGACTAACAAATCCGATGAATTATAATCCTCTTATTCAAATTCTTCCAAACAAACACACCATAAATGTGTCTAAAAATTACAAAAATTGATGGAAATATTAAAAAAAAATCAGGAAAAATAAAAAATACGAAAAATAAAACAGTAGAATTTTCTTAAAATGAAAACCAGTGAATGTTGTTTCAAAAATTAATTTGAAGAAAAAAAAAATCTAAAGACAAGTTAAATTGGGAAAATTGTTTCACATAAAAGTAAGGAGTAATGAAGTTTTGAACTTTTATTTTGTTTCTAAAAATACAAAAAGAAGGAAATCAATACCAAATAAACATTTCTCTCTTGCATTGAGATCAAATATGTTTTCAGATTGAACAAGGAGTTATAAAGTAGGTAATTTTAGGGAATGCCGTTGGAAAAACAAAGGGGAAAAAAAAAATTGAGTTGATTTGCTAATTAAATTTTAAAGTATGTCCACATTAAAAATATATATATTGTAATTAAACTTAAATTAAGCTTTGTTAATTCCTCTAAGAGGATTCACACTGTCCATCCAAGTCTTGAAATGTTAGGCTGCTTTCGTAAGAATTTCAATTATAGTTCTACCGATTGATTTGAGTGTGTTAATTGTTTTGAGCTTTCAATCATAATTCTACACCATTTCTCAAAAACTCAATTCAAAACATAATCATTATTTTTCAAAACTCATAACTAAACACATAATTCAAAACTTTTTTCAAAACTCAATTCAAATCAATATTTTATTTTTTTAATATTTTTAATATTTTAATATTTTAATTTTGTTAAGATTTTAAATATTTTAATATTTAAATATGTTACAATTTTTTTAATTTTTTGAATATTTTTAAATATTTTAATTTCAAAATATTGCGATTTTAATTTTTTTAAAATTTAAAATATTTTATAAAAATAAATTCAAACTCTATTTTATAAAAATATTTTTAAATATTTTAATTTTGTTGTTATGTATTTGATTATAATTTGAGTGTAGAATTGTGAAAGTAATATGGAGTTTCAAGTTATGTGTTTCGTTATGAGTTTTAAAAATAATTTCTTAATTGAGTTTTGTTTATGTGTTTGGTTACTATTTGAGTGTATAATTGTTTTTAAATTTAAAATATTAACATTTTAAATTATTTAAATTTTTTGAATATTCATTTTAATTTTGTACTTATTAAAATTTTAGATTATTTAAATTATTTAAATATTTATGATTTAAATTTTTTGAATATTTATTTTGAAAAAAAATTATTTCCTTTGTAGTATTTTCAATTAAAAAATTGATTAATATTATTTTCTGTTAATAATAAAAAAATTTAATTGAATTTTAAAAAGAATTTGGTTGTGAGTGTTGATTAGAATTTTCAATAGTGTGAAAGTAATGTGTTTTGTTATGAGTTATAACAATTTGAATTTCAAAACTCATAACTAAACAGATTTTCTTACTTCACATATCAAATCAAACTTCCAAAACTCAATTCTATACTCAATTCAACACTCTATTCAAAAACCATAACAAATAAATTTTTTACACTCAAATCATAATTCTATAACTCACAAACTCAAAATACAACTCATACTCTTAAATTATATTTACAAAACTCTACCAAACGCAACCTTAATTTTTTAGGTTATATTTTGATCACAAACTCTTTTGCTAAACAAGCATTTGCAAAAAATTGATTTGATTAGAAAATTGAATTTCAAATAAAAATAGAATTAGAATAAAATAAAGATTCACTTAATTCCTCCAAGTGGGTTCAGGGTACCCAAGAAAAAAAGGATCAAAATGTTACTTTTATGGGTAAATTTAAACCCCTCAAAAAAAGGATGAAGAAATCCAAGAGGTTGTTGTTTGATTTGAAACAATATTTTTGGCAGCTCCATCACTGGTAGAGAAACCATAGAAGCTTTATAGCCACTTCTTTTGCTTCACCACCCCAAAACAACATAAACAATTTTTTTTTCAATTCAAGCAAACAACCTGAAATTCAAGATGCCTCAAAGTAACCACAAGAGAAATAGTGAAATCTCATTTCTAAATTTAATAAATCAATCACCACATTAACCCATACAAACATATCTGAAAGCAAAAGCAGAATGAAAATTGTACTGGGAAAAATATCAAACTAGTTCTTAACACTGCCAAAAGACAGGAACAACAATAGAAACAAAAACAAAACTGAAATCTATAAGTAGTATTAATCGACGGTGGTCACGTGTTGCCACTCCCCGTCAACTGCTTCTTTCCACAACGTGACGTTGTTGTCCCCAGCAGCCACAGCCAGCAAGTTTCCTGTCAAGGTCCACGAGAACCACCAAACAGGGTCTTAAAGTCGTTCAAAACTTGACCTTCCCATCGACGCCTTCTTTTGCCACAGTCCATATGACAACTGTACCATCCTGCGAAGAACTTGCAATAGTAGACTTTGAAGGCCCAAGTTGGGTGCCCAAGCCACATCCCTCACCCAATCGGCGTGCATCTGCAATGCGGGGAAGCAGTCCATCTTCCAATTTCCATTATATAGCTTCCACACCTTTATAGTATTATCACAGCCACCAGAAGCCAGCTTCTGAATAGGATCGAGTATGCCACATCCAACTATAGTACCAGGGGCCATAGAAGGGGCCCATGAAACTGAGGTCACTCCAAGAGGGTGGGCTTGGTCTATCCTGGTGGTATCCCAACCACCATCAGATCTGGCAGTGAAGACTGAGATATTCCCATCAGATGATCCACAAGCTAAGCAGAGGCCAAGTTCGTGCGGTGCCCAAGCAATTGAGTTGACAGATGATTTATGGTCGGTGAAAATATGAGCCTGTGTCTACTCATTTTGATTATCTTGCTTCCAAATTATTACTCTTCCATCGTAAGAACATGAAGCAAGGATCGATCCAAATTTGGGATGAGCCCAAGCAACCTGCCAAACTGGGCCTTGATGTCCAGTCAGTGTTGTAAGGTGCTGTGAAGTAGAGTTGTTGCTTACACCAATTATTTTGATAGTGGTATTGGATGAACTGGTTGCTACACGCTTTCCAAAGTAATCCATGGATACATCGTGAACTGTGTCATTGTGACCTGTATCAATCTTCTGGGCCGGCATCTTTCCTTGATTTTTTATCACAGTGATTCCGCTTACAACCTTCCTTTACTTACTAGTTTGCCGTTATATAGTACCTACCAAGCTACGATTTGTGATCAGAGTCAAATTAGATCATTAAACAAATGGCCACTAATTGTTGAAACACAACAGTAATTTGGTGAAATCATTCTTCAAAACACAAGCAACTCTAAATAATAAGCAAAATACACTCTTACAATGCAAGAAAATTATTTTTCAATAAATAAAAAAAACAAATCCTAACAATATAGAAATATGGAATTTGGACATGTAAGAATCTTATATTGCATGTTGAGAATCAACATGATTCAACCAGTAATTTGTCCCCAAAGAAGAAATCACTCGGTAAACAATTAATCCCTTGTCTGACAAACACCAGCCTCTTAAAAAAACACATCCTTCTGAAGGCATGTAACTAGCTTTTGCATTCACCTCCTAAGCTTGTATTCCAGCATTAATCATCTAGTTTAATGCCAAAAGTTGGAAAACCTAACTGGTTTGAAGGCTGTGTTGAATCTACGCTATGTGATCGTGAGATTATTGAATCTAGGTCGTTCCCCTCAAGTGACGCTAATTCGCCTCCGGGTGTTTCAAAAAGTGAGCAAGGGCGCCGTGATCAATGCCTCGTCATGTGGAAAATGGGTAAAGGTTCCCATTTTTCTCGACGAGCGGGTAAAAAAGCTAGTCCAAGACTATAAGTCTAGGGTAACTACTTAGAATATAAGAACCTTAACTGGTAAGACGATAGAATTGGTAGATGTTATGATTAGGAGGAGAGTTAGTATAGCATGTGTACAAGAAACTAAGTGGACAAGTGAAAAAGCTAGGGAAATTGAGGATACCGGTTTTAAATTGTATTATAGTGGTAAGGATAGACGTAGAAATGCGGTAAGAATCATAGTTGCCAAGGGTCTTATGGAAAATGTAGTGGTGGTCATTAGAGAAAGAAAATGTTGGTCTGACCTATTCTCTACAGATAGCACCAAAGGCTCGACCCTATACTATCACAATTTCCTATTAATTAGTTCTTAATACATAGATACATATACACCAAAATGGGGACCACTATGCTCAATTGGTACTTTATCTTATTTTTCAGCCTTGCTACTTTGCTTCCGACCCTAATGGCCAACATTGGCCAATTCGATGAGGTGTGGCAAAGGCGACTAGAGGAAGCGAAAAAGGCCGCCCTTAATTCCTATGAATCAGATCCTTCAATAGTCACTGATAGCTTAAACAAAGAAGTTCACAGGTAGGTGTTTTATTTTAACATCAAGGCTAATATATATCATTGGCATATTACAATCAATATATAGATAGTTGATGTTTATGCATATATATATATATATATATTGTGCAGACTTTAAAGAGCATCAAATTGACAAGCAATGCCACTACGCTGCTTACATCCATTTGACAAGCAACAGCACTAGATGGTACCTAAAGGGAAAACGAGACGGTGGTCCATGCTTGGCTACCAACCCAATTGATAGGTGTTGGAGATGCCAACCAAATTGGCATCTTAACCGAAAGAGACTAGCAGATTGTGTCCTTGGCTTTGGTTACAAGACAACCGATGGTAAGGCTGGAAAATTTTATGTTGTGACAGATAATTCAGACGATTCTAGTAGACCAAAACCCGGAAGCCTCCGCCATGCTGTGATCCAAAAGGAGCCATTGTGGATCATATTCGCACGCAGCATGAATATTAGGCTAATTGAGGAGTTGATCATGCAGGGTGATAAGATTATTGATGGCCGTGGGGCTCATGTAAACATTATTGGTGGAGCTGGTATCACCATCCAGTTTATAAAGAATGTGATCATTCGTAATCTTCATATACGAAATATTGTTTCTGCCAATGGTGGCAACGTCATAGATGCCGTTGATCATATTGCCTTTAGGACGAGGAGTGATGGGGATGGCATTTCAATCTATGGATCTTCCAATGTTTGGATTGATCATGTCTCTATGTCTAACTGTGTGGAAGGACTCATTGATGCCATTGAGGGATCCACTGCTATCACCATTTCAAATATCCATTTCACAGTCATAGTGAGGTAACATAATTGATTTGTATTAGTTGGATGCGTTTTCATCTTCTAAGCTAAGTGATATAATGAACTAATAAAAATTCAAATTATCGCTAGTGTAATAATATATAAGATGGCAATGGATTTTACGATGATAAGGAAAATGCTTGGAATGGCGCAGGTAATGCTATTTGGGGCACATGATTCTAGCTCACAAGATGCAATTATGCAAATCACGGTCGCATTCAACCACTTTGGTAAGAGACTAATACAGAGAATGCCCAGATGCCGATGGGGATTATTCCACATCGTAAACAATGACTACACTCATTGGAACATGTATGCCATTTCACATTCATGATGAGGTAACATAATTGATTTGTATTAGTTGGATGCGTTTTCATCTTCTAAGCTAAGTGATATAATGAACTAATAAAACTTCAAATTATTGCAAGTGTAATAATGTATAAGATGACAATGGATTTAACGATGATAAGGAAAATGCTTGGAATGGCGCAGGTAATGCTATTTGGGGCACATGATTCGAGCTCACAAGATGCAATTATGCAAATCACGGTCACATTCAATAAGAGACTAATACAGAGAATGCCCAGATGCCGATGGGGATTATTCCACATCGTAAACAATGACTACACTCATTGGAACATGTATGCCATTGGAGGTAGCAACCATCCTACTATCATTAGCCAGGGTAACTGCTTCATTGCCCTTTGAACCCAAGATTAAAAGAGGTAAAAGGCAGAAGCAAAATTAGAGAAAATAACATACAATTCCAGTCTCAGATTTTCCTTTTCGTTCCAGATTTTTCTTTTCATTTTCTCAGCATCCGAACAACAACCAACATTGATTCATACATACAGAGGAGAGACAGAGACTGGGAAAGGCTTACCTAAGAGGTGCCGGAGACAGAGTCAGATCGGCGCTGGTTCTGGTCGATCGGGGCGAGAGAGAGAGAGAGAGAGATGGAAGAACAAGAACGAGAAAGAAGATGAGAGCTGCGGACAAAAGAAATTAGGATTAGGGTTTGGTTTGTTTAGGCAAAACAAAAATAGCTAAGAGAGAGAGAGACAGAAGGAAGTAACCTGAGAGTTGCCAGAGACGGAGACAGAGACGGATCGGCGCTGGTTCTGGTCGATCGGGCAGAGTGAGAGAGAGAGAGAGAGAGAGAGAGAGAGAGAGAGAGATGGAAGAATGAGAGCTGAGGTGCGGGAATAGGGTTTGGTTTTGTTTGTTTGGGCAAAACAGAAATAGGATAGATAGATCTACATGATGAACGAACGGTCCGTATTTTTTTTTTTTTTAAATAGAAATTTTTTTTTTTTTTTTGTGTCTTTGGAATCTAACAACAATGCGACATCTTGGTGATCTCCTAAAGGCTTGGACCAAGGGAGAGATTAAGATTTTTTTTTTTAACAATTTGTTTTTTAATCTAATTACACTAATACCCTTCAACTATTCATAAATATCACTTTAATATTTTATCTCGTACATATTGACTCTTCAACTATAAAAATATATATCACTTTCACTTCCTCCGTGCTACTTTTAAAAGGGTATATTTGTACCATTTTTGAATTTGAGGTATTCAAAATTAAGGTCAGTGCAAAATACCGCCTAATCCGCTAAAACCGCATCGACCAGATTCTGTCACATGCCTCTAACTGCTAACCGCGCTTAAACTTTAAAATTTATAATCCGCCAATCAACCACTCGCTCGCTATAGTTAATACATATATATTTTTTATCCTCCAATAAAATATCAATGTAAAAATGAGTGTGAGAGAGATTTAAGATATGAAATTTATTACAAATTAGTGGTTATATATATGAAACATATTATGTAAAATTACTTTGTGTTATATGTCTAGAAAATATTATACAAATTAGTGTTATATATTATGCAAATGTATGATAATTTGTTAGAATATTCTTCAATCCACCAATCTGTCAAAAACCGTCCAAACTACAATTTGTCAATCCGTTAATCCCAAGAACTCGACATTCGGTTTGTAAATTTACTCTCAAACGCCTAACCATTTCAAGACACCCCTAGTCAAAATGTAGGGATTGATAGATAAGGGACTAAAATGATATTCATTAATCGAAAGAATTTTGGTGTAATAATTTTTTTTTAAATGAATAATTTGCCTGGTCACATAAAATGCTACATTCTTTGGGTTATTTCAGAAACATGATTAGAAGTTAGTTTTTTGGTATTTTTTAATATTTTTTAGTTTTGAAAAATATGTAAAAAATGTGAGAGATGATATGATCTAAAATGAGTTAAAAACTCAAAGATGATTTTCAACCATCTTAAGATGATTTTATCCACATAATAGATTCACCACTGAAGAAAAAGCTGTTATTCCTTTTAATGAAAAAACATAAATCATATTAATTAAGTTATTCTTTATTTTCAAATTAATTAACAAAAGTGAATTAATATGTTTTATCAATAAAACTTTTTATTATATGATTGGTTTGAAACACAATGCAATCCTTTATTCTTGAAGTTTTAATTTAATTAGTTTGAATTAAATAGATGACCATCTAAAATAATTATAAAATTCATCTACAATTCTATGCATTTTGTGTTAATTTAATTCTTAATTTCGTAAGTTTATTTATTTCATTGCTCAACAACACTAAAATATTATATTCATCTTCATTTTTAAGGATTAAAGTGGCAAAATTTAAACTTCTGGGTACCAATGTGACATGAAGCTTATAGTTTAAGAATCATGTGTATTATTCAATTAACAATTTAAATAGTTCATATAAATTGAAATTTTCGATTAAATAGTATAAAAATAATATGCATATTCATATCTATTATATATAATTATATATATTAATAATAAAATTCAAATTGTTTGGATTGCAAGAGCTCCTACCTAATCTTAATCAAATTTATTTTGAGTTTACTAAGTTTAGTTCAAGGTCTATAGTATTACAATTAGCATTTTTAAGATCATAATAATAAACAACGGTGGTGCTACATGCACCAATTAATATACATACTAGTATACCAACTAGTGTTATGATATTGTTACTGACCATATCTATTATACATGTTACAAATATCCAAAACTATACAAATGATGTCACATCATCTGATATATACTAGTGTATATATTAATTAGTATATTTAGCATTATTCATAAAACAAATATCTAAACAACACAGTACATGTTGCCAAGAAGTGTTGGAAATGCTAATAAGTTTTTTCTATAAACATGTCATCAAGGCCTTGCATGTTCATCAAACCCAAGCTAAGAAACTGCAATTTACAACCATGAATTGGAGAAACTAAAACCATCAATGCTATAATGTCAGGAGTTAATAGACGGGTGCTGGCTATTCTGGTTGGTGCATCAAGAAAATGCATCCAAAATAAGGCTTAAAACTCATAGTCAAGAAAGAGAAACATAGTATAGCATTCTCTGTTGAACTTGCACTTGATTATCTCTGAAGTTAGTATAAGTGGGATCAAGATACTTCTTGCGTTTGTTTCTTCTCATCAATTTCGACATTCCATGACTTCCATGCCGCAACATAATGAGCAAAAAGGTCACTTAAAGCTGCCACACCAACAAAACCTATCTTCTATCATTTAACTGTGACATGAGATGTAAATCCAAATGAAAGCACAACAATTTATACATGATTCATGGTCCAAAAACATTATATGAAGAAGGATATCAAGCCCCAAAACATTGTACCATAGAAATAATTTGAAACATTAACTTCCAAATCCTTATTGGTGCATGGGCAGAGGAACACGCATGCAGATTTCAAAAAGATCATCACAAACATATATACCCTTTTCCTGAATTTTAAGGTTGTGGATCACCAAGTAAAAATTTCTAAAGACAAGTTTTTAAATTGGGAAAATTGTTTCACATAAAAGTAAGGAGTAATGAAGTTTTGAACTTTTATTTTGTTTCTAAAAATACAAAAAAAAAAAAAAAAAACGAAATCAATACCAAATAAACATTGCTCTCTTACATTGAGATCAAATATGTTTTCAGATTGAACAAGGAGTTATAAGTAGGTAATTTTAGGGAATGCCGTTTGAAAAACAAAGCGAAAAAGAAAAAATTGAGTTGATTTGCTAATTAAATTTTAAAGTATGTCCACATTAAAAAAATTTATATTGTAATTAAACATAAATTAAGATTTGTTAATTCCTCTTAGAGGATTCACACTATCCAAGTCTTGAAATGCTAATTTTTTAGGTTATATTTTGATCACAAACTCTTTTGCTAAACAAGCATTTGCAAAAAATTGATTTGATTAGAAAATTGAATTGCAAATAAAAATAGAATTAGAATAAAATAAAGAGTGAGGATTCTAAGGTATTGATGAAAGATGAAGAGATTAAGGAGAGATGGAAGAACTATTTTGAGAAACTTTTAAATGAGGAACATGGAGGTACATCAATAAGGGAAAAACAATAGCCAGTAATACGGTAAACCAAGACTATAGGTTCTATCGCAGGATTAAGAACTTTGAAGTAGAGATTGCACTTAAGAAGATGAAATCAAATAAGGCTTTAGGACCCGATGATATCCCTATTGAAGCTTGGAAGTGTTTGGATAAAAAAGAAGTTGCTTGGTTGACTAGGTTGTTTAGCAAAATTTTGTTGACTAGGAACATGCCAGATGAGTGAAGGAAAAGTATTTTAGTGCCAATCTATAAGAATAAAAGAGATGTTCAGAATTGCAACAACTATAGAGGAATCAAGTTAATGCGTCATATAATGAAAGTGTGGGAGAGGGTGATGGAACGCCGATTGCGGGATATAACAGAGGTGTCCGAGAATCAATTTAGATTTATGCCCGACAGGTCAACAATGAAAGCAATCTATCTTTTGAGGAGAGTAATAGAAAAGTATAGAGAAAAGAAAAGAGACATTCATATGGTGTTTATCGACCTTGGGAAAGCATATGATAGAGTGCCTAGAGATATAATATGGTGGGTGTTAGAGAAGAAAAGGATGACAAAAGATTACATTGATATGATTAGGGACATGTATGAACGGGTGGTGACCACTATTAGATCGCCTGCTGGAGAGACAAATAAATTTCCTATCACTTTAGGGTTACACCAAGAATCTACCTTAAGTCCTTATCTTTTTGCTTTAGTTATGGATGAGTTGACGAGAAATATTCAGGATGACGTGCCATGGTGTATGCTTTTTGCAGACGGCATCGTGAGACTAGAAAAGGAATTAACACAAAGTTAGAGATTTGGAGAAAAGCACTTGAATTTAAAGGATTCCGGATAAGAAAAACTAAGACAGAGTACATGGAGTGTAAATTTAGCAACAGTAACAATGAAAGCAAAGGAGAAGTGAAGATTGAGAACCAAGAACTGCCTAAGAGTAACCATTTTCATTATTTAGGATCGATTATCACAACGGCAGCGAAGATTGATGCGGATGTGGTCTATAGGATTAAGGCGGGATTGAGTAAGTGGAGAAGTGTATATGGGGTACTGTGCGATAAACGAATACGCACTAGACTAAAAAGTATGTTCTATAGGACGGCTATTAAACCAGCGATGTTGTATGGGACGGAGTGTTAGACAACCAAGAAACAACATGTAGATAAGATGAATGTGGCTGAGATGAAAATGCTAAGGTGGATGTGTGGCAAGACTAGACAAGACAAGACAGAATTAGGAATGAGTGTATTCGGGAGTGGGTAGGAGTATCACCGATAGAAAATAAGTCGAGAAAGAATCGATTGAAATAGTTTGGTCATATTCAACGGAGACCAACAGAGGTAGTAGTGAAGAGATGCGATGCAGTAGTGAAAAGATGTGATGTAGTGACGGTAGATGGAAGTGCTAGGGGACCGGGTAGGCCTCAATTAACGTTGGCTAGCGTTGTAAATAGAGATGCAGATCTACTTAATCTGACTAACGAAATGGCTTGTGATAGAGCCGCGTAGAGAATAAAGATTCATGTAGCCGACCCCATTTGATGAGACTTAAGGCTTGGTTTGGTTTGGTTTAGGAATTATTAAATTTGTAATTTGAGATTGAACAAACTATATTGATAAATGTTATGTATAAGTTATACTTAGAGAAATAAAATACATTTTTTATTGCATTGATACTGATACCATCATGCAAAACTTTCAAAAGATAAAGACTGATTAAGATCAATTGTAAAAGCATACATTACAAGCTTTATTAATGAAAACTTAAAAATTTTAACATAGCAAATACAACATCCAGATCATAAAACAACCATATGAACACAAATTGAATCTATCATTTTCATTTCTATAACCAACGATTAGGGAAATCAGTCCAATAAATCCAAAATTAGATTAATAGACACAACTGAGACTTTAAAAATCTCATATCTAAAAGAAACCGCTTAACCAAAAAATTATTTATTAAAATTGAGGGGTTCAAAATTCAGATCAAAGCAAATTATATGATTACAAAGACTATTAATTCATCATTACCACTATAAACAAATCTAACAACTAAATCTGTAAAACACAAACCCTAACCAAGCCAAAATTAGATCAGCAAAAGGGGATATCAATCTAGAATAGGTATCTATGAAAGAGAACCATACCTTGGTTGGTAGTCGGTTGAGGGCTTGATACGGCAGCACACGGTGGTCCGGTGGCCGAACAAACAGTGGTCGAACGTGTCGAGAGCAAGGCAAAGTCTAGAGGTTAAATTTGAGAATTCTGAGGAGAGAGACAGAGAGACAGTTACCTTATTACTTATGGCGAGAAGGGATCCTGTGCGAGTAGGATCAGATATTGCCTATTCAGATTTCTACGCATAATGCATCACCTGAGCTAATCGTATGGTTGAGATGGAAAGACAGAGAGAGAATTCAATGGCAAAAAAAAGAATTTAGAGTTCGCTTTGACATTGACTTTTTTACCCAACTTTTTGGGTTAGTTTTTTTAGTCTCATTTGGTTTTGTTTTGAGATTTTTTTGACTTTTGTGAGAGAGAAATGTAATGATTATGGATAAAAAGTAATATTTTGTCTCACTGACTTTTATAATCAATTTTATCTCTTTGGGATTATTTCAAAAAGTTTGCCAAACCAGGGCTTAATTACATCAACAATATAAACTAGCCGAGTTGAGCTGAGTAATTAGTTATTGAAATTTAGTTTTATAAATTAATGAGTTTAAAATTATGCTACTCCTGAGAATTCTAAGCATAATGCGTCACATGAGATTTCTAAGAATAATTTTAAAATTATGCTACTTTTGAGAATTCTGAGCATAATCCGTCACTTGAGAATTCTAAATTCTTTTTTTGCCATTCGAATTCTCTCTCCTGTCTTTCCATCTCAACCGCACGATTAACTCATGTGATATATTATGCATTGAAATATGAGTAGGCAATATCTGATCCTACCCACACGGGATCCCTTACCGCCATAAGTAATATGGTAACTGTCTCTTTGTCTCTCTCCTCAGAATTCTCAGATTTAACCTCTAGACTCTGCCTCGCTCTTGACACGTTCAACCACCGCTTGTTCCGCCACCGAACCACTGTGTGCCGCCATATCAAGCCCTCAACTACCAACCAAGGTATGGCTCTCTTTCATAGATACCTATTCTAGATTGATATCCCCTTCTGCTGATCTAATTTTGGCCTAGTTAGGGTTTGTGTTTTACAGATTTAGTTAGATCTGTTTATAGTGGTAATGATCAATTAATAGTCTTTGTAATCATATAATTGCTTTAATTTGAATTTTGAACCTCTCGATTTTAATAAATAATTTTTTGGTTAAGCGGTTTCTTCAGATCCGAGATTTTTAAAAGTCTCAATTATGTCTGTGATCTAATTTTGGATTTATTGACTGATTTCACTAATCGTTGGTTATAGAAATGAAAATGATAGATTCAATTTGTGTTCGTGGGGAGCGAATAATTGGCAAATTCAAGGGCTCATATTTTGTTGTTAACGGTGGCATTCGAAGCCTCGCAAAAGTAAAGGGCCGAATATGATAAGTAGGCCGAGTAAAGAGATAATCCTAGGGCCGAATAGTAAAAAGGGTAATGATTGAAAAGTAGGCCCTAGTCCCGAGAACCAGAAGAAGCAGGTATAAATATAGGAACAACGGACTCTAAAAGGTATGTAAGAATCACTTCACAAAGACTTAGTAGACAAGCTTTCTTGAGTAGTGGAACTGACTTGTCCGTCAGAGTGCTAATTCCAGCACTCCCGACCGGAGTACTTGTTTCTTTGCAGGTGACTAGCTGAGGATCAATAGCGTCTTTTAGGATCTGAAGAGTATTTCCAAACCACATCCCCACAATTGGCGCCGTCTGTGGGAAATACTCAAATACATCCATGGCAGGCGTGACTGAAGATCCTCCGATAGACACCGACGAGACCACACAGAGAGACGACCTAACTCCGACAAATATGCTCAGGAAGGAAACCATCGTTGTAAGACGCGTCTTGAATTTCGATTCACCAACAACTTCAGCGCAGGAGACAATGCAAGCCATCGTGGAACAAACTAAGCAGAATGAACAAAGGTTGGAAAATATGATCGCAGAAAACGAACGTCTCCGTCAATATTTGGCCCTGGAAGTAGCAAAATCTAGAGAAGCCGCGCGCCAGGACCCCGAACGACCTGTGAGGTCAGGAGGACAACGACCTCGAGCTCGACCAAGGGAAACCGATAGCAACTCTAACTCGTTATCCACGAAGCATGACAATAAGAGACGATCCGATACTTCCAGCTCCTCTAAAAAGAGTCTACATACAAGAAACAAGCGCAGAAGAAGCAATTCAGACGAGGAGGACCGGCACGATCCTTTTATTCGATGGATTGCAAGGGCGACACTGCCCAAGAAGTTCAAAGCTCCGTCATTTACTCTCTATGACGGGAAATCAGACCCCACCGATCACATACGTCATTACAAGCAGGCTATGACGTTGCATGCAGACAACGAAACCCTCATGTGCCGAATATTCCCCAGCAGTCTTGGGCCATTAGCTGTCAGATGGTATTACAAGCTGGAGCCGGCTTCAATCAGAAGCTTCCATCAATTACAAAAATCCTTCAGAGCCAGGTTCATCACCAACGAGGTACAGCTGAAGCAAGCCGACTCTCTCTGGGCCATGCAGATCCAGTCGGGAGAGACGCTCAGAGCATATTCGGCGCAGTATTGGGAATGCTTCAATCTCGTTGACGACGCTTGCAACGACTCCATGGCCATCACTGCCTTCAAAATGGGACTGTATCCTGACAGCGCTCTCCGCAACTCCCTAACCAGAAGACCCCCCAAAACAATCTGGGCATTGATGAAGAAAGTCGAAGAATATTGCAAAGTAAAAGACGATGCCCTGAGGATTAAAGCTAGGCAAGTGTCCACCAAAGTGACCCCTCCAGAAACTGCTCAACCAATAAGTTCCGCGCCACCTCTGAGCCCCGAGCCGCGACAACATGCTAAACGAGACAAAAGACGGGACTCTCTCCAATCGAGCGATCAGTGCTCCCATCGGGCGAATGAACAACTGCAATTCGATAGTAGACATTTGAGGCGAGCCGACAAGAAGTACACAGAACTGTCAGAACCAATCACTGCAATAATGGCCAAAATTCAACATCTTCCATTCTTCAAATGGCCATAAAAAATGGTGGGACCTCCTGACACGCGCAGAAGGGATAGACAGTGTCAGTATCACAAAGACCACGGCCACAAAACTGAGAATTGTTATGCACTAAAGGATCATTTGGAAGAATTGGTGCAAGACGGCCGACTGCAGCAGTACGTGAATAAGGACAAGCCAACCAAAGCACTTGCCTTGGCCTTGAGGCACGACTCCCCTCCGCTTGGCGTGATCCATATAATCTACAGCCTGCAGGCGCTCCAGACCGTACACAAAGTTCAATTGCATCCAGTCCCTCAAGAGCAACGTACTCAGACCAAACGGCACGGCAGAGTTCCAACAATCACGTTCAGTGACTACGACCTTAGCGGCGCAGCGACCTCCCACGTCGATCCGTTGGTCATCAGCCTACGTGTAAATCGGTTCACCATTGAACGCATTCTCATTGATCCAGGGAGTACTTCAGAGATCATGTATTACAAAACCTTCGTAAAGCTCGGCTTCAACGAGTCAGATCTGTCTCCAGCACCTCACCCATTGTACGGCTTTAATACGAATCCCAAGTACCCATTAGGGAAGATCACGTTACCCGTCCGAGCGGGCTCCAGAATAATCGAGGTGGAATTCCTGGTCGTAAAGCTTCATTCACCGTATAATGCCATCATGGGGCGAACCTGGTTACACCTTATGAAGGCCGTCCCAAGCACCTATCATCAACTGGTACGCTTCCCGACAGGTCACGGCATTGAAGAGATACATGGCTCCCCCCAATCGGCACAGACATAGCTTTTAAGAAAATCGTGTCACTGACCCGACCTGTGGGCTTTGACACTTGTAAATGTATTTCGCTCCTGCAATACGAATTATTTTCGCTCTAAATCAATTACCGATGGGGTGCTCGTCAGGATATCAATACAAGCCTCTGAATTTGGAGCGCCTTTCGTGAATGACACGATTGGCCAAACTAAGTCTCCGGATTCAGTGCCCCTTAGGACGCATGATGTCCAAGGGCCGACAAAGCCTCCGGATTCGGAGCGCCTTTCGTGAATGATGCGATTGGCCAAACTAAGTCTCCGGATTCGGAGCCCCTTAGGACGTATGACCTCCAAGGGCCGATTAAGCCTCCGGATTCAGAGCGCCTTTCGTGAATGACGCGATTGGCCAAACCAAGTCTCCGGATTCGGAGCCCCTTAGGACGCATGACCTCTAAGGGCCGATTAAGGCTCCGGATTCGGAGCGCCTTTCGTGAATGACGCGATTGGCCAAACCAAGTCTCCGGATTCGGAGCCCCTTAGGACGCATGACGTCTAAGGGCCGATTAAGCCTCCGAATTTGGAGCGCCTTTCGTGAATGACGCGATTGGCCAAACCAAGTCTCCGGATTCGAAGCCCCTTAGGACGCATGACGTCCAAACGCCGATTAAGCCTCCGGATTCGGAGCGCCTTTCGTGAATGACGCGATAGGCCAAACCAAGTCTTCGGATTCGGAGCCCTTTAGGACGCATGACGTCCAAGGGCCGATTAAGCCTCCGGATTCGGAGCGCCTTTCGTGAATGACGCGATTGGCCAAACCAAGTCTCCTGATTCGGAGCCCCTTAGGATGCATGACGTCCAAGGGCCGATTAAGCCTCCAGATTCAGAGCGCCTTTCGTGAATGACGTGATTGGCCAAACCAAGTCTCCGGATTCGGAGCCCCTTAGGACGCATGACGTCCAAGGGCCGATTAAGCCTCCGGATTCGGGGCGCCTTTCGTAAATGACGCGATTGGCCAAACCAAGTCTCTGGATTCGGAGCCCCTTAGGACGCATGACCTCCAAGGGCCGATTCAGCCTCCGGATTCGAAGTGCCTTTCGTGAATGACGCGATTGGCCAAACTAAGTCTCCGAATTTGGTGCCCCTTAGGACGCATGACGTCCAAATGCCGATTAAGCCTCCGGATTCGGAGCGCCTTTCGTGAATGACGCGATTGGCCAAACCAAGTCTCCAGATTCGGAGCCCCTTTGGACGCATGACGTTCAAAGGCCGATTAAGCCTCCCGATTCGGAGCGCCTTTCGTGAATGACGCGATTGGCCAAACCAAGTCTCTGGATTCGGAGCCCCTTAGGACGCATGACGTCCAAGGGCCAATTAAGCCTTTGGATTCGGAGCGCCTTTCGTGAATGACGCGATTGGCTAAACCAAGTCTCCGGATTCGGAGCCCCTTAGGACGCATGACGTCCAAGGGCCGATTAAGCCTCCGGATTCGGAGCACGTTTCGTGAATGACGCGATTGGCCAAACCAAGCCTCCGGATTCGGAGCCCCTTAGGACGCATGACGTCCAAGGGTCGATTAAGCCTCCGGATTCGGAGCGCCTTTCGTGAATGACGCGATTGGCCAAACCAAGTCGCCGGATTCGGAGCCCCTTAGGACGCATGACGTCCAAGGGCCGATTAAGCCTCCGGATTCGGAGCGCCTTTCGTGAATGACGCGATTGGCCAAACCAAGTCTCCGAATTCGAAGCCCCTTAGGACGTATGACTGTAGACACCCCATTTTTGACCGTCCTCGAGACTTGGACGTCACCGCTTGGACACTCGGTGATCATCCATGTGTGTGTTCGTTTGGAGTTCCCGGAGTTCTCGGCTCGCGTGCCGTGCCTCAGGACCTCCGAACTCGACCGTTTGTGTTTGGTTTTGCACCAAACACCTGTGATTTGCCTTTGAGGCGGGAATGCCTTCGAGGCATCCCCACACACCACCGGGGCTAGAGGCTACCGGCTGGTCAGAGTTGTCACTAAGCACTATATTGTGCCTCGGCACTTTTTGTGCCGGTCACTGCTTTTGGGCGAAATGACCATTTTGCCTGACCACTTGTGCACTTAACGTGTGAGATATTTTCTCACAAACAGTATGCAACTTGTTTCTCCTCCATACACGTGTATGGAGGGATGGCGTTGCTTAGTGGCCAAGCTTGTAAGCTTTTGGCCTATAAGAGGGAAGCTCTCCCTCTTGGCTTGGAGGTTAGCAATTTTCAGAAGGTTAGCCATTGTTAGAGAGTTGAAAGCTCTGGTTTTAGGGTTAAGTTAGATATACACTTTGTATCTCTCTTTTCTCTTTGAACTCTAGGTGTTTAGTCCATACTATTGCACTAAAGCACCTAGTGTTCCACCTTTCTCTTGGAACAAGCTCCAAAGAGTTGTTCTTGGAGTTTTTGGTGGTTTTGGGCTCAAGGTGGCAACAACATCAACCTTTGTGAAGGTAGTCAACAAGGGTAAGAAACTTACACTTTATTCCCCATTTTTGCAACTTGTTTTTACCTAGTTTAAAAACAGTTTTTGGCCTAGTGTTAGGCACATCAAATCTCTGTTTTTAAGTCCTCTTTATTGTATATTAAGAGTGCTTTGTGGTATGAGGAACTTTGTCCACCTTTAGGCCTGAAAAGGGCACTTTTGTGCCATTTTGGAGAGATCCGAGATTTTGGTCTTGGGATCTTTCACCACTGAAATCTTGAGGATTTCGTGGTGAAGACCATGCCTTGAAGTCTCAAGAAGGAGAGGGCCACCCCCTCTCCTTGATGTCCTTGAAAAGGACAAGTTTGGCTTCTTGTGAGAGTTCCATGTTTAGTTGTGTATTGAGCATGTTTTGGTTGTTTACCATGCTTATATTGCCATATTATAGCATGTCTTCAAGTGGGTTTTAGTACTCTTTATGATTTGCATAGTTACTTTGTAATGCCTTAACATTGCCTTAACATGACTAGCTTGTTAGCCCTAGTTTTTAGCATGTTTTAGGCTTAGGCTTGTGAAGTTTGTAAGCTTATTTTGTCATGCTTTAGCTCTGTCCATGATCATTTTGGTCATTCTTAGCATGCATTTTGTAGCTCCTTTGTATTTGGCTTGTTGGCCTTAAAAGCATGAATGTGTGGTATGCTATTCTAGCTTTGTATTTGATGGTTGGGACCATCTTCCATGCTATTTCAGTCCCCCATACATGCTTATTTGATTGCCTAGCATGCATCTTTAATGCTTTGGTTACATGTGTGGTACATCCCTTTGAAAGTGCATGTGTGCATGCCCTTGATTTTGAGCCTTTTAGATGCTATCTAGGTGTGCCCCTAGCCTTGTTTAGGTCTGCATGTGACCTGTTTTGAGCCTCCTTGGCCTTGTGAGGCTTGGTGGGTTTGGCCTTGGTTTAAGCCTTCATGGCTTGTTTCAAGTACTTGGGCCATTTATTGTGTATTTGGCTTGCTTTGTTGCATGACTTGGCACCATGTTTAGTATGATTTTCAGAGCCTAAGTTGCATGCTAGTAGTCCACGTTTAGCTCATTTCAAGTGTGCTTGAATGTTGTTTGTTATGCCTAAGTATTGGTGTCTCAATGTGTGCATGTGTACATGTGTGTTTAGACTCCATCCTTAGCATTTTGGCCACTGTTCTTGGGCCTTTTAGAGCTGTCCAATTCATGTGTAAGTCCATTCCTACTTTGCTTTGCATGCTTGTATGTCCACACAACAATATTCTTGCATTGCATTGTCCATCTTGCACCCTAGATGACATGCTTAGGATTGCACCACATTAACATGCATACCAAGCCTCTTGAAGTGAGTTTGATGGAGGTTCGGTACCCCTTTTGTGCCTATGTGTTTTGCATGCATTTGAAAGTGAAGGTGCATTCTTGGTTCTTAGGATCATCACGCATGGAAATGCGCGATTGATGGTCCGGGAATCGAGGCACATGCCCTCTTGAGTCCATAGCATGATGAGGGATGTGTTTGGTGCATACATGCTTTGGTTTGCATTGCCTTGCCTTTGGTTTCCTCTGCTGCTGTCAGTTGCAGGTTCTGCAGGGATAAAGGGCCGATCGGCACTCTTTATTGCACCGATCGCCTCTTGGCACCGATAATGAAATTCGAGCGGTGGCTTCTCCTCAATAGGTGGCTCTCGCCTCAGTAGGTGATGTTCCCCTGCTCTCGAGAAGCACCCCTCAAGTTTTGGGAATTTTCGAGAAGGAGAGCAGAGGAAACAGAGGCCACACTTGGGCAAGAAGTAGTTCGAAGCGAACCCGCACGCGCAGCCCTCCTTCCGAGGCATTTATCGCTTAAATAGATTAATTAGTCTATTTAATTAATTTAGTTGATTTGTAATATTTAATTAGCTAGAATAGTTAATTATTTATTCGGCCTGTATTATTATTTGGTCCCTCCGAGCGAGGGTGAATTTGTAATAAGCGTGTGTGAGTGGGTGTATGTCTTCCAACCCCCACTTCTTTCTATCCCTTTATTTACCGCTATGGTAGATTAGGGCATGTCTAAATTAGCATACTTTATGCAATGCATGTGTGCATTCATACATTTGTTTACATGCATCGGGTTCGGCACATCATGCAAACTGCATCGTACTTTCAATTCCAAATTGAATACGTGGTAGTTCTTTGCATTTCATGTGCCATGCTTAGGATAGCCGAGCCCATTTAGATTACATCCTCGTATGTGATGCATTAGCCACTTGACATGAACTAGGTCACGCATGTTTGCTAACTAGTTTCTTGTTTTGGCACGGAGTACGATGTAAGTATTTACGCTTTAGCATATCGCATGCGTGTGAATGTTAACATGATAATAGGCTTACCATGCGGCTAAATGCTTACGTGTTATAAACTGCTTGAATGCTTGTGGATGAAGGTTGGATTGCCTGAGTTGGAACCACTCATTGAAATCCGTATTTTAGCCTACTGCAGTAGCAAAATCTAACACGTTTTCGAGACAAAACGGATATGCAATGCTTATTCCCAAATTAGGCGATCTAGTCTATACTTTTGTCTTTGGCATCACATAGTAATTCTAGGTTAATAACGGAATAAGAACGCATAATGTTTTCAAAAACGGATATCACGGTTAGTAGAGGCGGTCTTGGAAAGGCGAAGGGTGCTCATAGTGACCTTCCCGATCGTACCCAAGCTCCCGAGCCAAGACCACTTTGGTGATGACGGACGTGTGGCCTTAGACCGAGTCGTGGTTTCCTAAATTTCCCAATTAAAAATATTTAGGTGGCGACTCATGTCCGCAAAGCGATCCATGTTTGGCACTACTTTTCAAAAATCTGTTTTCTCAAACGATTTGCGGATTTGGACTCTTTGGTTCAGATTTAGAACAAGACAAACAAAAGGGAGTCCGAATCAGTGGCCGAGGCCTCCATGCGGACGTGCTCTGATTTCGGCGACTCTGGGATGTTTAGAGAGCTTGACTCGAACTCGTGATATCTGTTTTGATTTCATTTATGTGTCTCTTTGCATTGCATGTGCATTGGTGCGCCTAGGACACCGTGTTGGCCATCTGCTATTCTCGAGCGGTTTCGGAGGCTTGTCTTGTCAAGGCATGTCCATAAGGCTGACGGTTATGGCTCTGCCAAGATATGGGAACACAAACCGGTTTCGGGGCACCCTTGGACCATTCGACCTAGTTGCATAGTGGAATCTGTAGTGACCATTCCAAACTAGGACAGGTTGCTTACCCGATTTAGGTTGTTTGAAACCGCTGCGTGCATAGTGAAACCCTAGCCCCTGACAAAATAGGACAGGGAAACCCTACCCCAACATAGGGGTGTTTTGGTTCTCATTTACTTGCTATGTGCTTTAGAGTGTGACTCTGCAGGGAACATCTATCGGTTTGCAAGTTTAAGTATCGGTCGAGGGCATCAAGATCGATGATTGTTGGGAATCGCTTATATCCGTGGATATCGATCTGATTTTGAACAAGAAACACGGGAACGATGTCAATGATATAGTACCGTTGTTTGGCTACACCGTGTTTGATCTGTCTCAATTTGAAATACCGCCTGCTTTCCGTTTGATTCAGATTGATGAGTTGATCCAGAGCAGTTAGTGTCTTCTCC
Organism: Camellia lanceoleosa; assembly: GCA_025200525.1. Taxonomy (NCBI): domain Eukaryota; kingdom Viridiplantae; phylum Streptophyta; class Magnoliopsida; order Ericales; family Theaceae; genus Camellia; species Camellia lanceoleosa. The sequence continues at coordinate 71,584 of JANUSC010000495.1, read as the reverse complement.
TTGCCGAGGCAGATGAACATGACGCAGAACTCAAGAGATTGTGGTCATGACGGCGCGTTAGTCAGAAACCATCCTGAGTGATCTTCTTTGTTGATATGCCGCACCCGCCTGAGTCACCCGACAACCATCTGGACTCCCAGTTCTATCAGCTCATGAGCCCACCACATTCGAGTTAATGGGGATGATAGGTGATCTCCAAAGGTCTATGGCAAACCTTGCTTATGGGATGTCGGCCCACCACGGTTGCACCATATGCCGGAAATTTCGAACCCAAGAGCCCTCTTGGGGCGGATTGTGATCGAGCTCAATCACGGAGATGACCTCCACCCTAACATGATGTACCAAGACCAACCCAAACCTCTCATCGGGCGAGGCGAGAGGAAAAGATAAGATGAAAGCAGAATCGACCCCATTGAACAAGCTGGCTGTGGCGAGAGGCTTTGAAAGCCGGGGAATGAATAAGCGGCGGTATCCGATTATGACAAAAGCTATGGAGAATGCCTTCCCACCCGCCGAGGCGATATCGACGACTGAGAATCGGACAGCCCGTCATGCCAAAAGCCTTCTTCCATTCCCAATCCTGCACCGGGAAAGAATCAGAAACCCAAGGCCGCACCTGCCGACCCATTCGCCAGTACATCTAGCAGGAGTGTTCAGGCTCCAAAGTACCTGCCCCGAGGGCGCAGGGCCTTCCATCCTCTTTACATGCCTTTGTCTAGGGCACTTCTGATTTTGGCCAAGAAGGGGCATCTTACACCTCTCGATCCTAGGCCACTCCCCAAACCCCTTCCAGCGGACCATGATGCCACTCAGTACTGTGCGTACCATCAACAGTCTGGCCATGCTATTGATAATCGCTTCGCCTCCGCCACGAGGTACAAGACTTGATTGATAATAAGATCATCCTTCCGCCAACCTCGCCAAGTCAATTACTACGGAGTTCTTGGACTACGAGGATCAGAGATCTGAAGGCCTGAGATACATGAGTATGTGATCAGAAGATGAATCGCCTGCGGGCAACATTCGGTACATTTTTGATGTGGTGTTTGGCACGCAATTTTGAGTACCCGCTGATGCTAGTTTTGTAAATCCTGACTTGGGTGTCGAGTCAGTCTTCTGTTTTGTTGTTAAGTTTGTCTCATTGTTTTGAGACAGTCCTTTTGCTTAAGGGTCTGTCTAATTGTAATGAGTCAATCCCTCTTCTGTATAGAATGCTAGGTGACTTCGGGGTTGTTGCCTCAAGCACCGTTTTGTTTTGTAATTACTTCTTTTGCTTTCCTTTTGGGTCTGCCTCTGTTGGAGCCAATTTACATCCGGGGAACCTGAATGAAACAGCCGCGGCTACCATGCTCCCATGTTTATTGATTGTATTGGGATAGTTGTGCCAGAAAATTCGAATGGGGTGACAACACATTCCGCCTGCTCTCTTGTGCCCTAAAAATTATTGCTTTGACTTAAGTTTTTCAAAACTTTTTTCGAACACTGTGGTGAAAACAAAGAGGAAGGAATTCCTCGGGTTTTTGCAAAATTTTGAATCGATTTGAGAGAAAGAGAGGCGTGCTAAGCCCTTAATGAATGAAATCATGCTTGTCGGCATGAGTACTGAGAAGGACCCTAGTTTCGATCCAGATTGGTCCTACACTGTCTTCGGCGCGAGCGATTTGTCGCTTTCTTAAAAACTTTCAAAAATGTTTTGCGCGGTCTTGCGAAGACATGTGTGGAATCACTCTTGAGATTGTGCAGCCTAGGATCGCTCTCAGCCTCGAGGCTCGACCCCTCATTTTCAAACCTTGGACCAGTATCCAGAATGTTCAAAAGACAGTTACCAATGCGACGCCTGTGTGGCCCAATTCAAAGCAGCCTATGAATTAGAGGCAAAGAAAGTCAGATCAAGAAGATCATACCTCATCAGAAGAAGCTTGCAAAGCTAGAACAGGAACACCCCTCAAACTAAGGGCAAAGGTGTCAGATGTGCCCGAAGAACCGAAGATGAGTCCTCTTGCAAATCAACAGCCACTCTCCTGGATACGGAAGGCTTCAATCTCAAAACCATTTGACATGGACTTGATAACACTTCTACCCTTTGAGAGGCTCGCTGGGCCGAAAACCCGAAAGGGCGACCCAGGAAAAAGTTAGAGCAAGAAAAAGAAAGAAGAAAAGAAAAAAAAAGAAAGATACAATACAAAATACAAAAAAGAAGAAAAAGAAAAATGAAAAGAAAGAGAAAAGAAAAAAGAAGAAAAATGAAAAAATGGAAAAAGAAAAACAAACAAAGCTCGCAAGGTCGAAAACACGCAAAGCGCTTGGCAAAAATTAGAGCCCGAAAATAGTGAAGGTTAAAATACCCGAGAGTACCTTAGCCGAACTACGAAGGCTTGATTCCCATGTTTGGGATACGTGAGCAACTTCATCGTGAAGTCCAAATTTCAACGCTTTCATAGCGTCTCATCCATGTCATGGTTTTGGTCACTTGCCTCCTCCTAATCCGACGTCTCTGCCATAAATCTGGAATTGCATGATCAGTTTTCTCTTGAAGCCCAACCGCTAACACCTTTCGGTGTTGTGTCCATATATTGATTCAAGCCATCTTCGACGTCTCCGCGTCCGAGGTCGGTCGTCATCAATAAGGAGCGATGCCTGACATGCCGTGGCATCATCCAAACAAGGGGCAACTTTCCGTTGCCACCCATTGCCATCCATGTCCAAAAGTTGCCCTAAGTTACCATTCAAACTAGGGGCAACTTTCCGTTGCCATATTCCCCCTTCAAGCAAGGGGCAATTTTCCATTGCCTCCGATCCGAGGTTGCATGTCTCGAGGGTAAGTTTCATGCTTGTTGAGCATCGTTTATTTGCAAAAATAGTTTTTGAAAAATTTTCGCTGAGGTTGACTTATTTTCTCGAAAACTATTTCATTTTCAAAATTGGACCATGTTTGGACCCCAAAAGGAGAATTTTCAGTGCTCACAGCCTGATTCGCATGATTTTCAAATCAAAAATTGAATAAGTGTGTTAATCCAACTCTCATTTTGATCAAAACTGTTTTAAGGAGAAAACAAAAAATGGTCAAAATAATGAACTAGGGGCACAGTTGAGCCAGGTATCCTGTCTTTCCCCACCGTCAGCATGCGCTCGCCAGAAAGGCACCCCCATCTACCAAAAGAAATAGCCGCGAGCTAGTCGGTATGGGGCATGAACTCAAGAACTTCCTATTCATCATCATTCACCTCGGGGAGGGATGCAAAATGAGAGAATAAAGAATAGAGAGGAGTAAGTTGAGAGAAAAGTGAGAAGGGTTTTGTGAGAAACCGAGCCTGAGGGTCGAGTGATGTGAGAATCACGCAAATCAGAAAGGGTGGGAGGTGTACCCGGAGGAACTGGCTCCTCGAAATTTGAGGTCTCTTTTAAACATGCCCGTCTGTCGTGTCTTTTGACTTGTCAGTCTCATTGTTGGCTTTGAGTCTTTTCCAAGTATGTCTCGTTGCGCTAGGTCGTGTGCCTTTTGTTTCTTCGTTTGAGTCTGTCTCGTCGTGTCCTGTGGTAGGCTCGATACCCCGGTTGAAAACCCATCCTCTTCCAAAAGGCAATTGCTCGTGCTCAGAATGCTGTGCCGTTCTCTACATCCGTGCAAAGCAAGAAAAGGAAATGGAAGATTTGAGGCATCCGAGGGTGTTTCAACTGCAACCGTATCAATTTTGTGATCCGTCTTGTCAGATTGGGTTATTCGTTTAAGGTTTGCTGTGGGCAGAATGAACCGAGTATTGTATCGCAGGCCGTATGTAGCCCCAATCCTCAGCAGAGTATTGGGTTATATGTTCGGATTGAGCAATGGTTTGTATTGAGCTGTTTTGCTGCTTAGTTGGTTGGTTATTTGATTATCACACTGCAAGTGTTCAATTGTCAGATACAAATCGATATCATTTGCATTTGAGGTGTGGTATGATGCAATGCGACGCAAAATATGAAATGTGCAGGTATACGCAGACATACAGATATAACACTCTTTTAGACAAAAAGTTTGTTTTATATATAATCTTTTCCAGTACATAGTTTTGGAAAGCAAAAACCTGCCTGCGGCAGTACATAGTACTCTATCTACCAAAAAGAGAAAAGTACAAGAAAAGAAATAAGGAAAAGAAGCAGCAAAAATCATCATCATCAGCAGTAGGCCTCATGCCTAAGGGTCAGTCCTCGCCCTCTTCCTGGGCAGAAGCACAAAAGCATCGTCGGGACTGTCACTGTCGGAGCCCGAGCCTGAGCTATCCCCGGTCTCCTCCGCAAATGACTCAGTCCATCGCTCACCATCGCTGGAGCTCGTGAGCCTCCCCATGACCACGTCCCCTGCAGTGCGAGGAATATCCCGCCATCCAGTAGAGACGGGAGGCCCAATGAGCAGTGTCACCTTTGGAGGATCGGGAAAGGAGGTGAAAATACAAAGAACAAACACATCGAAAGCGTGAGGCGGTTTATCGGTATAGAATGCGAGGTCTCGAGTGCGGTGTGAATACCGTGAGCAGTTTATCAGTACAGAATGCACGGTTAATGCGAGTACGGTGCGAATGCCGCGAGAAGTTGATCGATCTGAGAATCACGGTGTATGAGTACAATGTATGAAAACCGTGAGCGCTTTATCGATTTTTGTGCGATGTAGCAGTTATGCGAGACAGTATGATTCGAGGCGTGGTCGATGAGAGCATCTGCACAAGCCGTAGACGGCCAGAGCATCAAGAGTCCGCTGCAGCATCCCCATCAGGGAGGCATTCAGCTCCACCGACTGACGGGTATACTCGGAAGAAGCCTGCAAAAAGTATTAAATACATCAGTATTCTGTGGGATATCTGAATGAACGGAATTGACAATGCAAGACGCAGAAATAAAGTAATACATACCGGAGGCAAGTCGGGAATGCCGGCTAACTCATGACCAGCCGGAGGAGGAGCAAAAGGGATCTGGTAGGTCTCCCCACTCTGCCCCCTGTATGTCAACATAGTAGGCAAAGCGGGCCAGCCCGTCCCTCGTCCCCTCTGCACCCCCCTCCTGCCGCGAGCTCGAGCCCTCTGTGATGGCCCCGCTCCTGCTCCTGTCTCTGCCCGGGCCGCTGGCGCCGCGGGTCTCACTGGATCAGCTCGAGAGCCTCGGCTCAGAGGCCGCATCAAGAAGGTCCGGACGTACTCAGAATAGTCGCCCTCGCCTGTGAGCATCTACATCCACGCCACCAAGGGTGTAGTCCTCCATCTCTGCCGAAAACCTCTCGGTGTCCCTCATGTGCTCGGGAGGCTGGATCGGAACTATCTCGCTCGGCAATCCTAGTCGACGCAGAAGCGCCACCCAGTACTAGGCCGACAGACCGGCCTCCAGAGAATCCCAGAAGCGAAGTCTCGGTGGCGCCAGCATATCTATCTCGTATCACCGCTGGGAGTGGAGCCCACGGCTGCCAGGTGACCTGAAATGAAATACAGTTGATTATCTACTGATATAGAAATGTACGTTTGAAAGCGAAGCTTAAAACGGACTGTAAGTAAAACATACCTCGATGGGGGTGATGGTGTCGAAAAGCAGCGGTAGAAGCTAAAGTGTCCCGATGCCTCCGGGACACATCGCCGTCATAACGGCGAGAGAAGGGGCGACGAGAGGGTCTCGTCTCGTCTTAGCTCGGTCTGGGGAAGTAGGCATACACCCACCGCAAAAGCGAGCGCCAAGACGATTATCGAATAAGCGATCTGAATAAGCAGAATAACAGAGTCGTGTGTTGTACAGTGTATTGAGCAGGGTGTCTGTGTGAGCGATTATACAGGTCGATTAAGCAGTATGTGTGTGCGTGTATTATACGATATCTGATAAGTGTAAAAGCGGAACAACGGTGTGTGCAGATGTCTGATCTGAAAGTACGGAGCGAAATGAAAAGCGAAGAAGACATACCTCCCGGGCTCGCCAAGATAGCCCCGAAACAGCGCACGCCACGGAGACGAGCTCATGTAGCCGTAAAGGGTGGCGAGCCGCACCACCCCATCTTGCATATCAAGATAATCCGTCGGACGTCCACCGGTCTTGAGGAGGCAGAGAGCCGCAGTGTTCGCCGGTCGGCGAATAGGTGGTCCCTAGCAAAAACATGAGGAAGCGCGTGCATACCTCTCGGCGACCTCTGGGTCATCGGGCGCGTCTACGGATGGTCCGACTTTTCAGCGCACCTCAAACCAGGAATAGCGGACGAACCTTGGACGAACAAGCGGCGGCGCCTCGCCGAGCAAATAAACCTGAGCGGCGATCCACTCGTCCATGTCTGTGTCAAAGGGGATCGGATCACCCCCCACCCCGATGCCAGTGAGCATCGAGAAGTCGAGGGTCATCGTCATGTCCCGATGCCGGACAGATGAAAAGAATCGGTGGTGTCCACCACCTCTCGCCAGCGGCAAGAAGAGGTCGCAAGTAGAGAGTCCGGAAAGTCCCTGCAGAAGGTACCGGCGCCCGATCCACAATGCGACTAACGGCGTCGGGCGACTCGGCATACCAGCGGCGGTAATGTTCCCATACCATGGAGTATGGGAGTCCCTGTAGTCAAGAAATTACAAAGCCATATGAAAATATGCGGTTGGTATAAATCTAGTATCGCGTGATTGTCTTTAAAATTCAAACAAAGATGTGCGGTGTGCTTATAGTAAACTACAAACCCGTGGTGCGTCGGTGTTTTAGATGCTCGGTGTAAACTTGGTGCATGTGTGCACATTTTGATTCAAGCAGAATATCGGGCTTGATTGTATTGAGGTAGGCTAACTGTGATGTATCAGTGTGTTTTGTGAAGGTTAGCATACAGATGCGGTGCATGTGTGCACATTTTTCAGATTCAAGCAGGTATCAGGTTTCAGCTTACCAGTGGGTGGGCTACAGTCTGTGACATGTCAGTGCTCCTATGAGGATCGGTGTAAACAGCGTGTGTGCGTGCTTTTCAACGTTCAAATAGAAGCCAGTTCTCGGTATGTTTCAGTAAACTACAACGTGTGATGTGTCCGCGTGTTGGTGTAGTTTTGTGCAAATCTAGCATGCGTACGAGTTTTCAGAATCAAATAAGCGCCGGGTGTCGGCGAGTTGACAGTGCAATGTGCGCCATGTGTTTGCGTGATTCAGACTAGTGCAGTGTGTGTGCATGTGCGTCGGTCCTAAACAGATGTCAGTAGTGAGTTTGTCTACAATCAACTACTGACAAAGACATCGAACTAGCGATTAAGGGGTTCGATTAGCTACTGGCTGACAGAAATCCTACATTGCAGAAAATAAAAGACAAGAATGTTACCTCAGCGGCGCCGGAAGACAAGTGGGAGGCCGGCTCCCGCAGTAGAAGCTCTGGGTCCAAAACTCTGTCGAAGCCGCGGAAGTGGCGGAGTCCGTCAGGTGGTAGCACGTGGATGGCCGGGCGATAGGTCGCCGGATCGAATGGGCGCTCGCTCAATGGGAGGAGCTCGACCCCGGGGTCCATCTCATGGTCCGGGGGAGTCCCGACATGTGGAACGTCGTCGGCCATGGTAGTGGTAGCGGGAAAATGATCGGAAAATGAAAAAAGGGCCGGAATACGAAAAGTCAACCGACAAAGTCAACCCCGAGAGGGTCGAAAATGGCCGGAAGGGTCGGAATGTGAAAAGACACAAGAATGAAGAGAAAATCGAGGGGAACAAGTCCCGAAAAGGCGAAAATAGCGAGAGGAACACCGAAATGGAGAAATGTTCGGTTCAAAGTTTTCGAAACGCGAAGGTATTCGCGAATCGGACGGCGAAAATAACGTAAAACGCGAGAAAATGCGAGGATCGAGGGGCGAAAATACTCTAGAGAGGGAGAGCAAAAATTTTCGGCGGCTTGAAGTGAAGAAAATAGGGCTAGGGTGCCCTATTTTATAACACCCGTGGCAAATTGTCAAAACTGCCCCCGATTAGCTATTTTTGGCCGGTCGGCACTGTTTTGTGCCGGTCGGCACTATTTTGTGCCGATAGATGAGTTCATGCAACGGTGGCGGCGGTGACCACCCACCCAGCGGTGGTGTTCCCAAGGCCCTTTTAGGCAAATTGATGAGTTTTGGGTCTTCATAGCTCAAGAAAGTACAAGAAGATGCATCCCGATGCTCAACCGCCTCCGTTTGACTTGGACCGTCTCTCATGCGTGATGCTCAAATTCAGCGAAGATTGTATCCTTTTGTATCCTTTTGTCATTCTGAGAGATTCAAAAGTTGCCCCATGAGCATTGTCTAACGATCGCGCGCTCTTTTTGCTTGATGCGCTATCTTGTGCATTACTTTTTCGCGCTATTTTATGCGCATCGCCGCTTACGCGCCCTCTTTGCATTGTCTTGCATCCTTTGAGGCACGTGTACCTCATTGCACTCCATTTTCCATCTTTTGAGACACGCACGTCTCATTCGCCGCATTTGCATCGCACGCACTTGAGTACTGTGTAACAGTTGCCCCGCCCGGTCTAGGAGACCTTAAATCCTCGGGAGATGTAAGACCTTCGGTGTGTTAAGTCGCCCCTCATTGCATTTGGCATGCATCTCATCGCGTCACTTAGCGCACCCTCATTTGCACTTCATTTTCCATCCTTTGAGGCACGTGTACCTCATTGCACTCCATTTTCCATCTTTTGAGACACGCACGTCTCGTTCGCCCCATTTGCATCGCACGCACTTGAGTACTGTGTAACAGTTGCCCCACCCGGTCTGGCGAGACCTTAAACACGCCCGGTCTAGGAGACCTTAAATCCTCGGGAGGTGTAAGACCTCCGGTGCACTAAGGTGTGCACCTCATTGCATTTGGCATGCATTCCATCGCATTGTTTCGCGCACCTCATCGGTTGCCCCCCCTAGGTCCGGCGAGACCTTAAACCCGCTCATTTGCATTATCATGCATCTCAAAGCCGCGCGTTGGCGCGCATTTCAAAAAAAAACATGCATTGTCATGCATACAGTTTGCATCCCGGTCTAGGAGACCTTAAATCCTCTGAAGGTGCAATTCCTTCGGTGTTTGTCGTGCTTAACGACTTTCGGTGGTCCGGTAAAGCCACTGTCTATGCTCGCGGTGAGTTCCTAGAAGATCAATCGACGGTGAAAACTAGAGTTCGAGCGGCTTATGCCTAGAACGCAAAGGTTCGAATTTCCGAGACTAAAGTCCGGTTTAAATACCTGGGGATGTACCCTCGGCTTGAAATCGTATGGTAGCCCCATAGGTTGAGGCGTGGTTCACGCCTCAGTGCAGATCTTGAACCAACCTAGTGTATCGCCCGGTTGGTAAGATAGGGAAAATCGCAATCATAGTCATTGCATCAACATGCATTGTCATGCATCATTGTAAATATTGCATATGTCATGCATTGCATTACAAAAAAAAAAAAAAAAAAAAAACAACAACAACAAAAAAACACAAAAAAACATGCATATGTCATGCATCATTGTAGTATAGTGCATATGTCATGCATTTTCTGTAAATACCCATTGCATTGTATCTGCATGCGTCCATTGCATCACCTTCCATCTATGGCTTGCGCCTTTCCAAGTCGAGCTTGGTCTGGTATGTGCCCATGTTGTTCGTGTCGGAACGCTTGTCGAGCTTTGTGTCGAGCCTAGAGGGTAGCGGCACCGCTTTGTGTTAGACATGGGTTGTATGTACATGCCTTTCCTAGGCAAGATTTGGTTTGGCCCGCGTGCCATATCCATTGTATCTATTCCATTGCATGCATCCACTGCATCTCCCTCCATCTATGGCTTGCGCCTTTCCAAGTTGAGCTTGGTCTGGTATGTGCCCATATTTTTCGTGTCAAAACACAGTCGTCGAGCTTTTGTGTCCGAGCCTTGAGGGTAGCGGCACCGCTTCTGTGTTAAACATGGTTTGTATGCGTACATGCCTTTCCTAGGCAAGATTTGGTTTGGCCCGCGTGCCATATCCATTGTATCATTTATCCATTTCCATTACATTGTAGTGTAATTGTTGCATCCGCATTAGGATCATTGTTCTTTGTCGTGGTCGTTACCCACTTATGTCAATCCACCCAATACTTGTTCTTGTGTCCGAAGTACTCATAGATCGGACATCGATCTATGGGAGACGGACTTGTTACCTCCATCAATCTATTTGACATTTGTGAGGTTTTGAACGCTCATGATTGAATCATGATTCAATTGCCTCGCATGTAGTTCGTATTTAGTTTTAATTGCACTACATTTTCATTTGCATTATCTATACATAGTTTTGTATATATTGCATACCATTCAAGATTCACATTGCATATGACATGCATGTTGCTAATCATATTGTACTGTTAAGTTTGTTTTCTTTCGAGCACGATATTGTATGTCTGACTCATTTACTGGTGAAACCGACGAGTCGCATGGTATTGTATCTCTCCGAGTGAGGCGTTTGAGAATTGCATAATTCTCTTACATCCTTTCTACATTGTAGTGTAGACTGTTGCATGTTAGCTTATAAGCGCCGCATGTGTGCCTCATTCTGACTTTCTTTGCATGATCATAAGTTATGCTTGGCTTCTTGCATTTTCAGTTGCATTTTGCCCCTGCCTACGGGCACATATCTTATCGTTGGCATGTGTGCCTCTTGCATGAACTACGCTGGTTTGATTCCTTGAGGGATACGTAGGCAGCTTGTGAGTTCAACCATTTGCGCTTTGCATGTTTGTCCAAGTCTTCGGCCTTGTCAAAAATGGGTCGTCTCTGGGCTTTGACATTCACTCCCGTCATTGTTATGACTTTCGAGTTACGTCAAGAGGGCAATCAGAGACACCCCATTTTTGACCGTCCTCGAGACTTGGGCGTCACCGCTGGACACTCGGTGATCATCCATGTGTGTGTTCGTTTGGAGTTCGGAGTTCTTGGCTCGCGTCGTGCCTCGGGACCTCCGAACTTCGACCGTTTGTGTTTGGTTTTGCACCAAACACTGTGATTTGCTTTGAGGCGGGGAATGCCTTCGAGGCATCCCCACACACCACGGGTGGGGCTAGAGGCTACCACCGGCACTATATATTGTGCCGGTCGGCACTTTTGTGCCCGATCGGCCTTTATTTGGGCGAAATGACCATTTTGCCCTGCCGACTTGTGCATTTCTTGTGTGAGATATTTTCTCACAGTTTGTATGCAACTTGTTTCTCCTCCATACACGTGTATGGAGGGATGGGCTTGCTTAGTGGCCAAGCTTGTAAGCTTTTGGCCTATAAGAGGAAGCTCTCCTCTTGGCTTGGAGGTTAGCAATTTTGAAGGTTAGCCATTGTTAGAGAGTTGAAAGCTCTGGTTTTTAGGGTTAAGTTAGATATACACTTTGTATCTCTCTTTTCTCTTTGAACTCTAGGTGTTTAGTCCATACTATTGCACTAAAGCACCTAGTGTTCCACCTTCTCTTGGGCCGAAGCTCCAAAGAGGTTGTTCTTGGAGTTTTTGGTGGTTTTTGAGCTCAAGGAGGCAACAACATCAACCTTTGTGAAGGTAGTCAACAAGGGTAAGAAACTTACACTTTATTCCCCATTTTTGCAACTTGTTTTTACCTAGTTTAAAACAGTTTTTGGCCTAGTGTTAGGCACATCAAATCTCTGTTTTTAAGTCCTCTTTATTGTATATTAAGAGTGCTTTGTGGTTTGATGAACTTTGACCACCTTTAGGCCTGAAAAGGCACTTTTGTGCCATTTTGGAGAGATCCGAGATTTTGGTCTTGGGATCTCTTCACCACTGAAATCTTGAGGGATTTCAGTGGTGAAGAGCATGCCTTGAAGTCTCAAGAAGGAGAGGGCCACCCCCTCTCCTTGATGTCCTTGAAAAGGACAAGTTTGGCTTCTTGTGAGAGTTCCATGTTTAGTTGTGTATTGAGCATGTTTTGGTTGTTTACCATGCTTATATTGCCATATTATAGCATGTCTTCAAGTGGGTTTTAGTACTCTTTGCGTGATTTGCATAGTTACTTTGTAATGCCTTAACATTGCCTTAACATGACTAGCTTGTTAGCCCTAGTTTTTAGCATGTTTTAGGCTTAGGCTTGTGAAGTTTGTAAGCTTATTTTGTCATGCTTTAGCTCTGTCCATGATCATTTTGGTCATTCTTAGCATGCATTTTGTAGCTCCTTTGTATTTGGCTTGTTGGCCTTAAAAGCATGAATGTGTGGTATGCTATTCTAGCTTTGTATTTGATGGTTGGGACCATCTTCCATGCTATTTCAGTCCCCCATACATGCTTATTTGATTGCCTAGCATGCATCTTTAATGCTTTGGTTACATGTGTGGTACATCCCTTTGAAAGTGCATGTGTGCATGCCCTTGATTTTGAGCCTTTTAGATGCTATCTAGGTGTGCCCCTAGCCTTGTTTAGGTGCATGTGACTGTTTTGAGCCCTTGGCCTTGTGAGGCTTGGTGGGTTTGGCCTTGGTTTAAGCCTTCATGGCTTGTTTCAAGTACTTGGGCCATTTATTGTGTATTTGGCTTGCTTTGTTGCATGACTTGGCACCATGTTTAGTATGATTTTGAGCCTAAGTTTCATGCTAGTAGTCCACGTTTAGCTCATTTCAAGTGTGCTTGAATGTTGTTTGTTATGCCTAAGTATTGGTGTCTCAATGTGTGCATGTGTACATGTGTGTTTAGACTCCATCCCTAGCATTGTTGCCACTGTTCTTGGGCCTTTTAGAGTTGTCCAATTCATGTGTAAGTCCATTCCTACTTTGCTTTGCATGCTTGTATGTCCACACAACAATATTCTTGCATTGCATTGTCCATCTTGCACCCTAGATGACATGCTTAGGATTGCACCACATTAACATGCATACCAAGCCTCTTGAAGTGAGTTTGATGGAGGTTCGGTACCCCTTTTGTGCCTATGTGTTTTGCATGCATTTGAAAGTGAAGGTGCATTCTTGGTTCTTAGGATCATCACGCATGGAAATGCGCGATTGATGGTCCGGGAATCGAGGCACATGCCCTCTTGAGTCCATAGCATGATGAGGATGTGTTTGGTGCATACATGCTTTGGTTTGCATTGCCTTGCCTTTGGTTTCCTCTCTTTGTCGATTGGTGTTCTGCAGGATAAAGGGCCGATCGGCACTCTTTTATTGCGGCCGCTGCCTCTTAGCGGCCGATAATGAAATTCAGAGCCGGTGGCTTCCTCCTCACCGGTGGCTCCTGCCTCGGCCGGTGATGTTCCCAGCTTTCGAGAAGCACCCCTGAAGTTTTGGGAATTTTCAGAGAAGGAGAGCAGAGGAAACAGAGGCCACACTTGGGCGGCAGTGTAGTTCCGAGCGAACCCCGGGCACGCGCGGCAGTCAGCCCTCCTTCCGAGGCATTTATCGCTTAAATAGATTAATTAGTCTATTTAATTAATTTAGTTGATTTGTAATATTTAATTAGCTAGAATAGTTAATTATTTATTAAACTGTATTATTATTTGGTCCCTCCGGCGAGGCGAATTTGTAATAAGCGTGTGTGAGTGGGTGTATGTCTTCCAACCCCCACTTCTTTCTATCCCTTTTATTTACCTGCTTATGGTAGATTAGGGCATGTCTAAATTAGCATACTTTATGCAATGCATGTGTGCATTCATGCATTTGTTTACATGCATCGGGTTCGGCACATCATGCAAACTGCATCGTACTTTCAATTCCAAATTGAATACGTGGTAGTTGCTGCATTTCATGTGCCATGCTTAGGATAGCCGAGCCCATTTAGATTACATCCCTGTATGTGATGCATTAGCCACTTGACATGAACTAGGTCACGCATGTTTGCTAACTAGTTTACTGTTTTGGCACGGAGTACGATGTAAGTATTTACGCTTTAGCATATCGCATGCGTGTGAATGTTAACATGATAATAGGCTTACCATGCTAAATGCTTACGTGTTATAAACCGCTTGAATGCTGTGGATGAAGGTTGGATTGCCCGAGTTGGAACCACTCATTGAAATCCGTATTTTAGCCTACTTGCGAGTAGCAAAATCTAACACGTTGAGACAAAACGGATATGCAATGCTTATTCCCAAATTAGGCGATCTAGTCTATACTTTTGTCTTTGGCGCATCACATAGTAATTCTAGGTTAATAACCGGAATAAGAACGCATATAATGTTTTCAAAACGGATATCACGGTTAGTAGAGGCGGTCTTGACGGGCGAAAGGGGGTGCTCATAGCTGACCTTCCCCGATCGTACCCAAGCTCCCGAGCCAAGACCACTTTGGTGATGACGGACGTGTGGCCTTCGGCACCGAGTCAGGGTTTCCTAAATTTCCCAATTAAAAATATTTAGGTGGCGACTCTGTAATCTGGCAAAGCAGTCCATGTTTGGCACTACTTTTCAAAAATCTGTTTTCTCAAACGATTTGCCGGATTTGGACTCTTTGGTTCAGATTTAGAACCGCAACAAACAAAAGGGAGTCCGAACTGTAGTAGCCGAGGCCCCTCCGCGGGACGTGCTACAATGACGTCCAAGGGCCGATTAAGCCTCCGGATTCGAAGCGCCTTTCGTGAATGACGCGATTGGCTAAACCAAGTCTCTGGATTCGGAGCCCCTTAGGACGCATGACATCCAAAGGCCGATTAAGCCTTCGGATTCGGAGCGCCTTTCGTGAATGACGCGATTGGCCAAACCAAGTCTCCGGATTCGGAGCCCCTTAGGACGCATGACGTCCAAGGGTCGATTAAGCCTCTGGATTTGGAGCGCCTTTCGTGAACGACGCGATTGGCCAAACCAAGTCTCCGGATTCGGAGCCCCTTAGGACGCATGACGTCCAAGGGCCGATTAAGCCTCCGGATTTGGAGCGCCTTTCGTGAATGACGCGATTGGCCAAACCAAGTCTCCGGATTCGGAGCTCTTTAGGACGCATGACGTCCAAAGGCCGATTAAGCCTCCGGATTCGAAGCCCCTTTCGTGAATAACGCGATTGGCCAAACTAAGTCTCCGGATTCAGAGCCCCTTAGGTCGCATGACCTCCAAGGGCCGATTGAGACTCTGGATTCGGAGCCCCTTCGGATGCATGACATCCAAGGGCCGATTAAGACTCCAGATTCGGAGCGCCTTTCGTGAATGACGCGATTGGCCAAACCAAGTCTCCAAATTCGGAGCCCCTTAGGACGCATGACGTCCAAAGGCCGATTAAGCCTCCGGATTCGAACCACCTTTTGTGAATAACGCGATTGGCCAAACTAAGTCTCCGGATTCGAAGCCCCTTAGGATGCATGACGTCCAAGGGCCGAATAAGTCTCCGAATTCGGAGCACCTTTCGTGAATGACGCGATTGGCCAAACTAAGTCTCCGGATCCGGAGCCCCTTAGGATGCACGACATCCAAGGGCCGATTAAATCCCCGGATCCAGAGTCCTTCCCTCTTGGTGCATGACGCCTTATGATTGATTGATTAATTAATCTGCCTGGCCGTGTTTTTATGCACGTGCCTCGGTCGGTTCACGAGTATGATCCATTAAGGTTCTCAAACTCGCGCCCCGGCTAAGCCAAAGGCTGATTCTTTAATGTAGGGCAAATACTTAAGTTACATGGCCGATTCAATCATAACTGCAAACAACATCACTAATCGACAATCTTTTTCGGTAACGAGCTGGGCACAATTCGAGAAATTTTATATACGCGAATTGTCGAATAAAACATACCAATATTCGAAATAAAACATACCAAATAAAAACGATTTTCAGAGTAGGACACAATTGTTTGAAATGAAACTTTTTATTTGATCAAACAGTTGTTACATAGACGTAATCCGCGTTTGAACATTACAATATCTACCTCTAACTTCTAAGGCGAATCAACGTTTGTCATTCGAAGAGCCTTCACGGTTTGAAATGCCTCGTCCCAACCGTGCCCGAATCAGCGTATCACTGGACCCTCCTCTGACACCATCGACAATGTCAAGGCCAAGATTTAAGATAAGGCCATCGACAATGTCAAGGCTAAGATCCAAGACAAGGAAGGTTAGTGGCAATGGTCGTTGTGTTTCCTTTCGGGGTGATCTGCTTCGACGACTTAGAGACTGACGCACTTCTTGTTCTACCTCCCACACCGGCGAATTCCCTGCCGCGATCCATTGTGACATCAAGCTTGGCCAAGATTCGAGTTTGCCTGATTAGAGAAATTCTGTTTTACATGCAGTGTTATATAACCCCGCGCGACAGACAATGTTAATATCAATATGGCCATCGATTCGAAGAGCTTATTCCATTTATTCCATTAGCACAGAACCCGATGAGACGAACGTCGGTTGACATTCATCTTTTAAAAGCGTATGCCCTGGCCAAAAAAAAATTTTTTTACATAGGGCAGACTGACCAAACTATATATATTACTTGGCTCTAACAGCCAATATATATTAACTGCCCAAGCCGGCCCACGCCGCTTGAAGCTAGGGCAGACTGACCAAACTATTTTGGCTACCTCAAAGTTACGATGGCCTCATTCGGCAAATAAACGGCTATAAACTGGGCCGATCCTGAACGTTTAATGGGTAAGAGGGCCAGTCAATGTCCATGCATCCTTTCGAAACACTTATATACGGCATACGAACAAGAACGAAGTATTCTTAATAAAACATTTTTTATTCATTAAAACCATAAATTACATAGTATCAAACGCAACCTGCGTTCGGACCTCATACAGCGTCACCCTTATCCTCACTCTTTTCTATTTCAAAAGCGAAAAACGGAAAATGTTTGCTTTGGTAGAGTGGTGATACCGAATCTTTGCCCGACGCTCGAAGAGTCTCCGCGACTTGACATGCCTTGATCCAACCGTGCCTAAACCCACGGTTTTCACATCGGCAGACTTCTTCGGCAAGCTTCTCCCTGGTCTTTTCAATTCCAACTAATCGGCCGTCATGAAAACCTCTTTCATACGCCCTCCCCTTCTCGTTCTCCAATGCGAACATACTCGCCGTCTCACGATCGGCGATCGCGGCACTGATAAGCCGACTAGTAACCCTCTCTTACACGATTGGGTTACCCTACCCCGCGGGTTGTCCCTGAACCGCCTTCATCTTCCTTAACTCGCGCTCGGCCGACTCCACGCGAGCCTCCAAACTTCGTATACGTTCCTCCTTCTTCTCCATTTCTCGTCGGGCAGCGCGCAGACGCATATCGACTTCGTAAGCAGTGTAAAGCCCCTTCACCGCACCGTGAATGCCTTCGCGAAACACTTCATAGTCTTGTCGACCCACCATTGATTGCTGAACCTCAGGAGGAAATATTTGTCGAGCAAACTCGACCGTTACATCGGGGTCTCGAACGATCGAGTCCGCCTCCGTCATGGGTCTATTTTTCACAAACACTGCAAAGCTTAATGGGCACAGATTCGCATCCGACCCCCTCTCGACCCGGGGTTGTGGAGACCTACCCTGCGACTGTCTGTCTCGCTTGGGCGACCTGCTGCGACGTCGAGGAGAATGACGCCTCTCTCGACCGCTAGAACCCCTACTTCCAGTGTGCGAGGGTTCATCACCGCGATTCATGTCTCTGCCCAGCTCAGCTAGCGTCTTCGTTTCCCTTTTACTGTTGAAAAAGAGTCGATTTGACATTCGCGCGATAAGTCGTCCGCTAAGAGCTCCAGCCAGTTGATAAACAAGCTCATCAATGTTATACCTTTGTTCATTTATCCTTCACAGAGGCAACACAATCGAGGCAATCTCATTAATTGTGATAACCTGAATCACCCGGCGTTGGCAGATTCAAGGGCAGATTCATCAATCTTTTCGGCTCAATTACCCCAGTCGGCTCACGAATACTTGACATTCGTAAGATTCATCAATCTATTCGGCTCAATTACCCCAGCCAGCTCACGCATACTTGACATTCATATCATGAACCCCCTGGGGCAAGGGCAGATTCATCAATCTTTTCGGCTCAATTACCCCATGACTCACGAATACTTGACATTCGTATCATGAACCCCCTGGGGCAAGGGCAGATTCATCAATCTTTTCGGCTCAATTACCCCAGTCGGGTCTCGCATACTTGACATTCGTATCATAAACCCCCTGGGGCAAGGGCAGATTCATCAATCTTTTCGGCTCAATTACCCCTGCCGGCTCACGAATACTTGACATTCGTGAAGATTCATCAATCTATTCGGCTCAATTACCCAAATGCTCATGCATACTTGACATTCAGATCATGAACCCCTAGAGCAAGGGCGATTCATTAATCTATTCGCTCAATTACCCTAGGCTACCACGCATACTTGACTCAGATCATGAACCCCCTGGGGCAAGGCGATTCATCAATCTATTCGCTCAATTACCCTAGCTCACCACGATACTTGACTCGTATCATGAACCCCCTGGGGCAAGGGCAGATTCAATTTTAATATCGCTACAAGAAATTTTCAATTTCTAAAAGTTCAAACACAGCAACCATTATTACCCAACGCAGTGAAAGGCATCAAACTTCATTAACTTAACCACACAAATTGTGTACAAGTAGTAGCGAAATCACAAGGAAATTTTCATTAATAAATTGTGTGCAGATATTAACCAATTTATATATGAAAACTACCCTGAACTAGCAAAACACTACCACAAAGCAAAAACAAAAAGAAAAAAATGTCCCCCAGATCATTTCTCGATGTCGAATTCAAGTGGCTCAACGTCCACCTGCTCGTAAGAAATCGACAAATCCAATGTAACCCCAGCAGCAGCAAGGGCTTTGAGCCACCCATGTTTGAACCCCCGATTCTCAAATTTGGGGACTTCATCAACGTATTCTGTCAAAGCGGCGCTTCTTCCGGCCTCAAAAGCCTTAGACTCGGCTTTTTCCTTGGCCATTTGAGCTCCTCTAGCCGAGCCTCCGCCTTAGCGGCGTCCTTAGTGAATTTGAGCGATTCTCGCCGTGATTCGCCCTAGACTCAAAGATCAACACGAAGTTGTTCAGCGGTGCAAGCCCTTTCCTTCTCTGCTTCGGCACTCGCACTCTCTATCTTGGCTCTCATTATTTCGAACTCCGCCCTACTCTTCTGACCGTGCACTTCTGATTGCAAACGGTCAATTCTTCCCAGAGCATCACGCAGGCGGCGGCCCAAGTCGGCGATCCTTCCGATTGTCTGTAAAACAAGTCGGCATCATTAGATACCCTTACAAAAACAAATTTAAGCAAAATTGAGGTGACCTACCAGGAGCGCCGGCTGAGCAGATAAGGCTACGGCCATTATATCGAACGGCTAGAAGCCGCATTGTCACCGCAAGAAATTGACGCCGCCAGGCTCAACGCCACGGCCGGGTCCTCAATAGCTGAAGTGTCGGAAGAAATCGGCGCATCCTTGATTTTGGCTGAATAACAAAAGGCACCACGCCCGATTCCTCAAAGCGAGGCCGTTTATTTTCGTAACCAATTCGAACTAACCTCTCATTCGGCGCCCGTTTCGCCCTGCTCCTCCGAATCGCCATTCCCCACCGACCTGTTCACCCTCTTTTTTCGCTTCGGCCACAGCAACCTCAACTGTCCCTTCAATAACGGGTGCGAAGGGTTTAATCAAGCTGGGATCGGAGTCGGCGGCTTTGGCCTTTTTTCGAGCAGCCAATCGCTCGACATTTCTTCTGCGCGTCATCTGCGAGAGGCTTTCCTTTGCCATACCTTTGAAAAAGTCGCCGGGTAGATCTCCCAAATTCGCGAAAATATCTCCAGATGAGAACTCTGCTCGGCCCGAAGTGGATGGTGAGGAAGGCTGGTTGAGTCCGTCAGCCTCAAACGTCGAACGGACGGCCTCTCGCCCTCTTCGGCCTCTCCAGCAAACTCTACCGCCGGCTCAACGTTTTGCCCCGAATCGGAAGCTTCGAGACCAATTTGCCTAAGGTTCTTGAAATCGGGAAAGATAAGAGCCGAGAGGTGCTGATCTCCGGGTGGAATTGGAATGTTGTCCGCGGTCGAGAATGTAGTATAAGTAGGTTCGTACCGAAGGAGAATGTGAGCGGCTCTCCCCTGTCTTTGCACATTTGGGCGTCCGAAATATCCGAGTGCAGTCTTGATATCCCTGAGGACCGCGTCGTCAACTGAACTCAGAATCTTCTTCAGTTTATTACCTGCAAGAGATAGGGATTAATTAAGGCAAGAAAGCCGATTAAAAGACAGATCAGCAAACATAAGATATTATGTGGCCACCTGGGTCACCCCTATGTCTGGGAATGGGGTCTAGGCGATCTTCGCCTTCGGCGAACTCCCAATTACCTTGGACATTGACCATTACATCGTCAACCCTCTTACCAGAACTGGCAAGCATAGTCACCAAGTGATGGTCAGTATCCTTAGCCCTAAGAAAGTATCGTCCCAGCCGACCGGAAGATTTGGCCAAAGCATAGCAGTGCCGAATGGCAGGAACTCCAAGATTGAGCCCAAGGCGTCGATTCAATTCTACAACCCCCATAATGATTTGAAAGAAATTTACATTGGGTTCAAAAGGAATCAGACCCCAATAGCGAAGGACGGCCCTGAGCAATGGATGTAAGGGGAAACGGATTCCGCCCTCCGCGATGGACAAGAGGGGGAATACGATCGTATTTTGATCCTCCCTCTCCATATCAAGGGTACTATCCTTTACAAGAGATAAATGGACATCGTCGGGAATGGAAAAGTGTCGTCGGAATCCGGAGATGCGACCCTCGGAAAGGAGGTCTTTCAAGTATTTAGACATTTTTACAGGGATCCAAGGATTCGCCGGAAGTAGAAATAGCAAACAGAAAGCAGGATTACAAAGAAAATGGAAGAAGACTTACGAGGAGAAGGCGAGACAGAGGTAGACAGACAAAATTTGCAGAAAACACAAGTCAGAGACGGGATACGCGGTGGCGGTCCAAAAATCTCTGATAGTCAACCAAATGTGCACCCGAAAGGACTGAGGTTTCAAATCGTAATAAATGCGAGAGACGCATGAGTGAAGCGGGAAAGTGTAATGATGAGCGAAAAGATATGCGCCTTGTGATGTCTATATGGGAATACGCAAAGTCGCTTGATTTATTTTAAACTTTTCGAATTCTAAACCAAACACACCGATTAACTACCGTCAATAAGGAGTTCGGGGGGCAATTGTGGGAGCCGAATAATTGGCAAATTCGAAGGCCTCATATTTTAAGGCAGACGGTGGCCGACTGAAGCCTGCAAGAGTAAAGGGCCGAATATGATAAGTAGGCCGAGTAAAGAGATAATCCTAGGGCCGAATAGTAAAAAGGGTAATGACTGAAAAGTAGGCCCCTAGTCCCGAGAACCATAAGAAGCAGGTATAAATATAGGAACAACGGACTCTAAAAGGTATGTAAGAATCACTTCACAAAGACTTAGTAGACAAGCTTTCTTGAGTAGTGGAATTGATTTATCCGTCGGAGTGCTAATTCCGGCACCCCCGACCGGAGTGCTTGTTTCTTTGCAGGTGACTAGCTGAGGATCAATAGCGTCTTCCAGGATCTGAAGAGTATTTCCAAACCACATCCCCACATGTTCATATGGTAGTTTTCTAATCTAGAAGTTGTATTTGCTATGCTAAAATCTTTAAGTTTTCATTAACAAAACTTGTAATGTATGCTTTTACAATTGATCCTAATGAGTCTTTTATCTTTTGAAAGTTTTGCATGATGGTATTATTATCAATGCAATAAAAAATGTATTTTATTTCTCAATGTATAACTTACACATATTATTTATCAATTTATAAATATAGTTTATTTAATCTCAAATTACAAATTTAGTAATCCCATAAACCAAACCAAACCAAGCCTCAAGTCCCATCAAATGGGGTCGGCTACATGAATTTTTTTTCTAGACGCGATTCTATCAAAGGCCATTTCGTTAGTCAAATTAAGTAGATCCATGTCTCTATTTATAACGCTAGCCAATGTTAATCTAGGCCTACCCGATCCCCAAACACTTCCATCTGCCATCACTGCATCGCATCTCTTCACTACAGCCTCTGTTGGTCTCCGTTGAATATGACCAAACCATCTCAATCGATTCTCTCTCAACTTATCTTCTATCAGTGATACTCATTCCCGAATACACTCATTTCTAATTCTGCCTTGTCTAGTCTTGCCACACATCCACCTTAGCATCCTCATCTCAGCCACATTCATCTTATCTACATGTTTCTTGGTTACCCAACACTCCGTCCCATACAACATCACTGGTCTAATAGTCGTTCCATAGAACTTACCTTTTAGTCTAGTGGGTATTCGTTTATCGCACAGTACCTCAAACACACTTCTCCACTTAATCCATCCCGCCTTAATCCTATGGGCCACATCTGTATCAATCTTCGTTGCCGTTGTGATAATCGATTCTAAATAATGAAAATGGTCACTCTCAGACAGTTCTTGGTTCTCAATCTTCACTTCTCTTCTGCTTTCATTGTTATTGTTACTAAATTTACACTCCATGTACTCTTTCTTACTTTTGCTTATCCGGAATCCTTTAAATTCAAGTGTTTTTCTCCAAATCTCTAGCTTTATGTTAACTCCTTTAATCTCATCCACTAACACGATATCGTTTGCAAAAAGCATACACCATGGCACGTCATCCTGAATATTTTTCGTCAACTCATCAATAACTAAAGCAAAAAGATAAGGACTTCAGGTACATCCTTGGTGTAACCCTGCAGTGATAGAAAATTTATTTGTCTCTCGAACAGGTGACCTAATAGTGGTCACCACCCCTTCATACATGTTCCAAATCACATCAATATAACCTTTTGCAACTCCTTTTCTTCTCTAACACCCACCATATTATATCTCGAGACACTCTATCATATTCTTTTCTAACACCCACCCTTAACCTTGTCTACCATATCTTCCACCTCCTTAGTATCTCCAAGAAATAAATTTGAAAAGCAAAACTCCAAGTATGCCATTTTTTTGGTAGGATCAAGAACAACCACAACATACAATAACAAATTGATTTTACTTCCATCCCCCCAATACTTGCTAAACTTTTGTTTCGTAGTCTTTGCCATTGTGCTCAAAGTATCATCCTCCTCCAAAATTAATTGGTTAATTTTGCTTTCAATAACAAACATTTCTTTGTAGAAAGTATCAGAAGTAACAAAGAGAGACCCCGAAAACTTCTTAGTTGCAAGATAAAATAATTTTAGAAACCTCAAAAACAATTTACATTTTTTCCAATCCAACTCATTAGGACTTCTCCTTATGCCACCATCAACATCCTTGAAATAAGGTTCAAAATTGGAATCCACAAACTTCAAGCGGGTAAAAGTCTTCTCATACTTTTCGATGGCCTCCAACATCAAATACATAGAGTTCCACCCAGTTGGTACATCTAGGCATACAAGAGCTTTTGAATCAAGTTTGAGTGTGGCTGCACACTTCTTAAAAATATCATGCCTATGAGGAGAAGACCTTACATATCTCACCAAAAGTCCAATGTTGGCAATAGAATCCTCCATTTCTTTCAACCCATCACTGATAACGAGATTAAGAATATGTGCACAACAACGCATGTGAATAAACTCATGTTGCAAAATAGTCCCCTTCCAATCTTTGGTTATTATTTTCAACTATTGAATGGTAAGATTATTAGAACTAGTATTATCAACTATTAAGGTGAATATGCTATCAATGTTCCACTCAATCAAACACGACTCAATTTTCCTACCCAATGTTTCTTTTTTGTGATCTTCAACTTGTTGAAAACTTATTATTCCTTTTTGAAGTTTCAGTTATCATCTATGAAATGAGCAGTCAAACACATGTAACACAAATTCTGAATAGATGTCCAAGTGTCCTTAGTAAAGCAAATTCTACGACCCTTCATTCCCTTATTTAACTCATCTCTTTCATTCTTGAATGTGTTAAGCATTTCTCTAGATATGGTATGACGAGAGGGGATTGGTGTGCATTTCGGTTGCATGACATTACAAAATCTTCTAAACCCAACTCCCTCCACAAATCTAAATGACAACTCATCAATGACAACCATCTCCGCAAGAGACCTTTTACAAGCATCAAAATTAAAAGTTGTTGCTACAACCTCAACACCCTCTTCAAATTGTTTCGGTTTAAGATTTAATGTTTGTTGGCCATCTCTATCCCTATTTGGATATTCTTTACAATTGGGTGTATGACTCCTCCAATTGCTAGTCCCATGAAGCCTAAAGTCAACCAAATATTCTTTCTTGCAATATTTGCATACGGCTCTACGCTTCCCATCGGTCCCCATAACCTTATCAAAATGATCCCAAACTGTGGATGGTGCTCTCTCCACCCTCACTCTTTCTCTTTGGGGGTCTAGAAGGCTTAGGTTCATGTTCGGGTTTGGCTAATGGGGGATTCATTTGAGAATTAGAGGATTCCGGAGGTAAAAGATTGATTGCGGGAGATTGAACACTATCCTCCATTTAAACTGGATTACAAAAATTACAAATTCAATTTCAATAATTCCAAAT
Organism: Camellia lanceoleosa; assembly: GCA_025200525.1. Classification (NCBI taxonomy): domain Eukaryota; kingdom Viridiplantae; phylum Streptophyta; class Magnoliopsida; order Ericales; family Theaceae; genus Camellia; species Camellia lanceoleosa. The sequence continues at coordinate 47,198 of JANUSC010000495.1, read as the reverse complement.
AGAAATGCACAGATAAACTCCAATCAGAAATGAACAGATGTAATTCCAAACAAAAATGAATAAATTTAATTCTAATCACAGATTTAATTCCAATCACCATTGAAACAAATCTTAGTCACACTAACAGATTTAATTCCAATCTCAGAGATCTGTTGCTACAAAAAAAAAAAAATCTGATTTCATAAACCGATCTAATTGCCTAACAGGGTTTTTTGTGTTATTGACTTTTTTTTTTTTTGTATTGCCTAACAAATCTGAATATGTCATATAAGTTGATTTTTAAATTTATAAAAATATAAAAAAATATAATAATGTGAATAAATCAACACAATTACAGATTCAATTTTAATAATTACAGGTTCAACATAATTAATAATTACAGATTCAACATAATTACAAATTTTAATAATAGATTCAATTTAAAATTTCATAGATTGAAAAATAGATTTCACAGACTGAATAACAAATTCAATAACATATCTCACAGATTGAATAACAGATTTAACACAAATTTAATACAGATTTAACAGATTCAATATCACTTCTCACAAATTGAATAACAGATTTAACAAAAATTTATCACAGATTAACACAGATTTAACACATTAAATAACAAATTTCACAGAATAAATAACAGATTCAATCGCATATCTCACAGATTGAATAACAGATTTAACACAGATTAATACAAATTTAACAGATTTAACAAATAAACTCAGTGATCTATTGCTTACACATCAGATTGCATAAAAAAATAAAAAAATAAGAGACCGGGGAGAGAGACAGACAGACAGACAGATCTGAAGAGCAGAGCAGAGTCTTACCTGTGAGTTGCAGAGCAGAGTCGATCTTACAAAGCACGAGAGAGTGAGATTTGAAGAGAGGCTACATATAGAGAGACAAGGATCTGAATGCCCACAAAAAAATCAGAGATCGATCTTGCAAGGTCGATCGAAGAGAGAGTCGCTTACCTGAGAGTTGCTGGAGAGAGAGTCGATTGGTGCGATAAGAAGAGAGCTATGAGTAGAGTTAAAAGCAGAGCTGCGATGAGAAAACAGAGATCAATAGGTGTGATAAGAAACCAGAGGTCGATCGGTGTGATGAGAAAGCAAAGTTGAAAGCAGAGTTGCAATCGGTGCGATGAAAAACAAAAGAGATACTGATATGAGATGAGAGGAAATAAATGAGCTCTCCAGTTGCACAAATGTGTTTGTGATAGAGGTGCTCGCGGATCGGTTTTGTGCGGTTTGCGGTTCGATTTTAACCCACCCACACTTATGCGGTTTGGGAAAAAGTCAAACCACAACCGCCCGCAGTGCGGTTTGTGGTTTGTGCGGATAGGATTTGCGGATGTGCGGGCGGTTTGTGGTTTAGATTTTTTTCTTTAAAAATTAACTTTTGAGTTTTTTTTCCCATTTTGTAAATATTTATTTCGAGTCATTTTCTTCCAATTTTCTAAAATGCTCCAACATTAATAATTAATGAATTAAAACTTATAAAATTAAAAATACAACAAAATCAATTCCTAACACAAACAAATCATTTAAAATACTAGAATCATTACAAATTCAATTTCAACAACATAACAGATTACAGATTCAATTACAATAAAATTGAATAAAATTACAATAACACATATTTAATAACAGATTTAATTCCAAAAAGAAATGTACAGATAAGCTCCAATGAGAAATGAACAGATTTAATTCCAAACAGCAATGAACAGATTTAATTCCAATATTTTCAAATTGAAACAATACAAAGTAGAACAGAAAGTATGTGGCAATATATCTAGAATTAAGAATATTCATAAATTTCCGCCAAGTGTTGTAATTTTTCAATAGTAATAGACATATTTAATTTTAGATTTTCCTTCTCATTCATGAACAGATTTTTCTTTTCATTCATAAACATACTGTTTCTTTTCATTTTCTTAGCATTCGAACAACAAACAACATTGATTCATATATACAGAGGAGAGACAGAGACTGAGAGAGGCTTACCTAAGAGTTACCGAAGATAGAGACAGATCGGCTCTGGTTCTGGTCGATTGGAGAGAGAGAGAGATAGAGATAGAGACAGAGACAGAGACAGAGATGAAAGAACAAGAACGAGAAAGACGATGAGAGTTGTGCACAAAACAAATTAGGATTAGGGTTTGGTTTGTTTAGGCAAAACAAAAATAACTAAGAGAGAAAGAGATAGAGAGACAGAGAAGGAAGTAACCTGAGAGTTGTCGAAAACGGCTCTGGTTCTGGTCGATCGGGGGAAGAGAGAGAGAGAGAAAAGGAAGAATGAGAGCTGAACTGCGAGATTAGGGTTTTGTTTTGTTTGTTTGGGCAAAACAAAAATAGATAGGATAGATAGATGTAGATGATGAACGAACGGTCCATTTAAAAAAAAAAAATTATATTTGGCTAAGTGTGGGCGGGTTGTGACGGGTGCGGTTCAAAACTGCAACCCGAAAATCTTATATATTTCAAACCACACCCTACCCTATTCAATTTGTGAAACCGCCCATACATGTGCGGTTCGGGTCGGGTATGGCGGGTCGGATAACCTTATGCCCAACCCTAGTTTGTGATTTTGAGAGATTAGGGGTTTTTTTTTTCTTACTTTTGTTTGTTATACTAAAGATGAAGATGAACGGTCCAGATTTTACATATAAAAAATAAATAAATTTGTTTACGCCGGCGGGTTAGATGGGTGCAGTTCAAACCCGCAACTCGTCCGCAACCCGAAATTCAGTCAAAATCCAAACCGCATTCAACCCTAATGTGTTTGCGAAATCGCCCAAAGGTCTGCATGTCGGGTCGGATAACCCTATACCCACCCCTACTTATTACTTATGGGAGGGAGGGATCCTGTGTGGGTAGAATCAGATATTGCCTATTCAGATTTCTAAGCATAATGCGTCACCTGAGCTAATCGTGCGGTTGAGATGGAAAGACAGGAGAGAGAATCCGAATGGCAAAAAAAGAATTTAGAGTTCGTTTGACATTGGCTTTTTTAGTCAACTTTTTGTGTTGGAGCTTTTTTAGCCTTGTTTGGTTTTTGTTTTAGGGTTTTTTTTTTAACTTTTGTGAAAGAAAAAGTGTAATGATTATGGGTAAAAAGTAATATTTTGTCTTATTGACTTTTAAAGTCAATTTTATCTTTTTGGGATTATTTAGTCCCAAAAAGTTTGCCAAACCAGGACTTAATTACATCAACAATATAAACTAGCCAAGTTGAGCTAAGTAATAAGTTATTAAAATTTAGTTTTATAATTTAATGAGTTTAAAATTATATTTAAAATTTGTTTGTTTATATTACGAGTCGAGTTTGAGTATATTAGTTTTTTTATAGTGGATATAAATTTATTGAACCAAGTAATAAGTTATTCAAACTTATCTTGAAAATGGATGTTTAAGTTTGATTTGTTTACATAATAAGTTGATTTCAAATGAGTTTTTAATGAACCGAATACAATTCAAGCCCGACTAACTTGATTCATTTAACACTTTACCTGAAATATTCGTAATTGAATATTATTTTACTTACTTATTTCATCTATGAATCTGTTTATTTAGATTTAATTTGGCATAAATTTAGTAAAAAAAATTAATTTAAATAACCATCTTTACCATTTTTCCTCACATACAAATTACAATAGTTCTGTTTGGTATAATTTATAGAGTTATTTATAACTTCTTCTTTTTTTTTAAAAAATTTTGTATTTTGGTGTAATTTTTACTTAATAACTTATGAGACATAAATAATTTAAATAAGTTAAAAAAAATAAGAAAAAATTTAGATGGTGTTTGGGTTAATTTTGGAATCGCAATTCCAATAAAAAAAGTTCAAAATTCTTTTCAAAACTCATAATCAAACACACAACTCAAAACTCAATTCAAAAATTATTTTCAAAACTCATAACCAAACACACAATTCAAAACTTAATTCAATTTTTTTTCAAAACTCAAAACCAAACTATTTTCAAAACTTTATTAAAAAAAATTCAAAAAAATATTTTTTTATTTTGTTTTTTTAAAATTATTTTTAGAACCACAATTTGAGTATTGAAACGTGTTTTGAGTTATGAGTTTTGAGTTGAGTTTTGAAAACATAAAATTTGTTTGGTTATAAGTTTTGAAAATAATTTTGAGTTGTATTTTAAATTTTTTAGGGTAAATATTTTATATTTTAAATTTTATTTATTTATTTTAATGCGTACTGTATTTTATACATTTGTGTATTATATTTAATATTTTAAATATATAATTTTTATTTTAAATTTTTTATTTTATTTTATAGATATTTTTGATAAATTTTTCTTACCTTTTTTTAAATATTTCATTTTTTAATTTTCAAAAAATTTGGGCAAAACAGAAATAGATAGGATAGATAGATCTACATTATGAACGAACGGTCCATATTTTTTATTTTTATTTTAAATAGAAAAAAAATTATATTCGGTTATAAGTACGAGCGGGTTGTGATAGGTACGATTCAAAACCGAAATCCGACAGGAACACGAAAATTTTATATATTTTAAATCACAACATACCCTATTCAATTTGTGAAACCGCACATACATGTGTGATTTGGGTCGAGTAGGATGGATTGTGTGGGTGAGATAACTTAATGCCTAGCCCTAATTTGTGATTGTGATTTGGTTTGTATTTTTGAAAAATTTTTGAAAAATTTTCTCTACAAATAAGTTTTCAAAAGTAATCAAACCAAATAAATTTTTTTAAAAAAATTTCTCAAAACTTGTAAACCAAACAAGTTTTTCAAACAAATCTCTCTTACACACACATCAAATCAATCACTTTTTTCAAAACTCTCTCTCAAAATAATTTTCCAAAACATCTTTTGAAAAAAATCAAACCAAACAACTTTTCGTACTTTTTATCTCTAAAACACATCTCTCAAACACAAACCAAACATACCCTAGGGTTTTTTTTTTTTTTTTAACTATTTGTTTTTTAATCTAATTGCACTAATACCCTTCAACTATTCATAAATATCACTTTAATCTTTTATCTTGTATAAATTGACTCTTCAACTATAAAAATGTATATCACTTTCACTTTCTCTGTGCTACTTTCAAAAAGGGTATATTTGTACCATTTTTGAAATTGAGGTAGTCAAAATTAAGACTGTGCAAAATACCGTCTAATCTGCTAAAACCGCACCGATCTGCATCTGTCCGCACCGCTCTAACCGTTAACTGCAGTTTAAACTTTAAAATTTATAATCCGCCAACCGAACCGCTCCGCTCCGTTATAGTTAATACATATATATTTTTTAACCTCCAATAAAATATCAATGTAAAAATGAGTGTGAGAGAGAGATTTAAGATATGAAATTTATTACAAATTAGTGGTTATATATATGAAATATATTATGTAAAATTACTGTGTTATATATCTAGAAAATATTATACAAATTAGTGTTATATATTATGCAAATGTATGATAATTTGTTAGAATATTTTTCAATCCGCCAATCTGTCAAAAACCGTCCAAACCGCAATTTGTCAATCCGTTAATCCGCCAACCTGACATTCGGTTTGTAAATTTACTCTCAAACTACCCGAATCATTCCGCGCACACCCCTAGTCAAAATGTAGGGATTGATAGATAAGGGACTAAAATGATATTCATTAATAGAAAGAATTTTGGTGTAATAATTTTTTTTTAAATGAATAATTTGCCTGGTCACATAAAATGCTACATTCTTTGGGTTATTTCGGAAACATTATTAGAAGTTAGTTTTTTGGTTTTTTTTAATTTTTTTTTGGAAAAAATATGTAAAAAATGTGAGAGATGATATGACCTAAAATGAGTTAAAAACTCGAAAATGATTTTTAACCATCTTAAGGTGATATGATTTTTAACCATCTTAAGATGATTTTATCCACATAACAGATTCACCATTGAAGCAAAAGTTGTTATTCCTTTTAATAAAAAAACATAAATCATATTAATTAAGTTATTCTTTATTTTCAAATTAATTAACAAAAGTGAATTAATATGTTTTATCAATAAATTTTTTTATTATATGATTGGTTTGAAACACAATGCAATCCTTTATTCTTGAAGTTTTAATTTAATTAGTTTGAATTAAATAGATGACCATCTAAAATAATTATAAAATTCATCTACAATTCTATGCATTTTGTGTTAATTTAATCCTTAATTTCGTAAGTTTATTTATTTCATTGCTCAACAACACTAAAATATTATATTCATCTTCATGTTTAAGGATTAAAGTGGCAAAATTTAAACTTCTAGGTACCAATGTGACATGAAGCTTATAGTTTAAGAATCATGTGTATTATTCAATTAACAATTTAAATGATCCATATAAATTGAAATTTTCGATTAAATAGTAATAAAATAATATGCATATTCATATCTATTATATATAATTATATATATTAATAATAAAATTCAAATTGTTTGGATTGCTAGAGCCCCTACCTAATCTTAATCAAATTTATTTTGAATTTAATAAGTTTAATTCAAGGTCTATAGTATTACAATTAGCATTTTTAAGTTCATAATAATAAAACAACGGTGGTGCTACATGCACCAATTAATATACATACTAGTATACCAACTAGTGTTGTGATATTATTATTGACCACATCTATTATACATGTTACAAATATCCAAAACTATACAAATGATGTCACATTATCTGTTAGTCTACTAGTGTGTACATTAATTAGTAGATATAGCATTATTCATAAAACAAATATCTAAACAACACAATACATGTTGCCAAGAAGTGTTGGAAATGCTAATAAGTTTTTTCTATAAACATGTCATCAAGGCCTTGCATGTTCATCAAATCCAAGCTAAGAAACTGCAATTTACAACCGTGAATTGGAGAAATTAAAACCATTAATGCTATAATGTTAGGAGTTAATAGACGGGTGCTGGCTATTCTGGTTGGTGCATCAAGAAATTGCATCCAACATAAGGCTTAAAACTCATAGCCAAGAAAGAGCAACATAGTATAGCATTCTCTGTTGAACCTGCACTTGATTATCTCTGAAGTTAGAATAAGTGGGATCAAGATACTTCTTGCGTTTGTTTCTTCTCATCAACTTCGACATTCCATGACTTCCATGCCGCAACATAATTGTAGACACCCCATTTTTGACCGCCCTTAAGACTTAGGCGTTACTAATGGTTTACTTGTTGGAGAAAGGTGTGCAGGGCACAGGTCCGGTTTCCTCGGCAAGGAGAGAGACAAATCTCAACTTCACACCCTATTTTGGACCAAAGCTATTTTGGATGGTTTTTAAACCTTAAAACCCTCTCTTTCAAAACTTTTTTGAAATAAAATTCCTACAATACTCTGAGGCTCACATTTTGTCAAATGATGCGCTTTTCGATAAACCGAGCAAGGACAAAGTGGGAATTAACGAAAGAGAGATGAAATCTTTGAAAAATCTTTCAAAACACCTTGCTTAGGGGTTTGAAGTTGAAGAAAAGAGGAGAAGAGGGGAGAAAACAGGCTGGAGAAGAAGATAGGCAAGAATTGCTAAGAGAGGGGCGAGCAGTCCTCGCTAAATCAAGCTCATCTGTCTATACACTTGGATTTGAGCTATGAGGCCACCACCACTGGAAAGAAGACTTCCGGGGCTTCATTTTTCACGCAAGAATCTCCTAGAGCCAAGTCCGGGAGGGGGAGATATGATTGGTTGAAGTTGGGCATCATCCCGGTTGGATCGAATCTGCGCGGCTTCACCAAAAAGGGCATAACTTTTTGCACATGAGGAATTTTAATGCAAGGTTTGCGCCATTGGAAAGCTAACTTCCGGGGCTTCAATTTGGATACCAACCGGCCATTTTTTGACCTTACTGGCCATCCACCGGCCATATATTTAGCCGACCGGCCAACATAAATAACAGGTCGGCCAAATATTGTGCCGACCGGCCATTTATTTGGCCGATGACCCTTTTTCTTGGCCGGTTTGACCCTTTTGACTCTTGTAGGCATGGTGCATGCCAGCTGTGCCAACTGGAGTGCACAGACCCGATCCCCCATGCACATGTGTGGTTGTTTTGCACCTTGTGAGCCTTTGAACCCCCTAACCTTCTGGAAGCTTGAACCCTTTGGCCAAGCTTCTTGGAGAAGCTTGGCCAGCTGTTTTAGCTTCCTCTAGAAGCCTTGCACCCCCCTTGAACCCCTTTGCCCCTTTGACCCTTTCCCTTTACTTAGCTTGTAAGTTAAGTGCTTTCCTTGCCTTATATAAGCACCATTCCTCTCCCTTGCTTTAAGGTTAGAGAGTTAGGGTTTTTTTTGGTTAGAAAACTCAGAGGGAGCTCTGGTTTTAGGGAGTTCAATACATATCCTATCTCTATATCCCCCTTGTGTGTGTTTGTGCCTTACTATTGCACACAAACACATACTCTTTCACATTTTCTTGGTTTATTCAAGGACCAGAGCTTGTTCTTGGAGTTCTTGGCTGGATTTGAGCCCAAGGAAGCAACAACATCAACATTTGTGAAGGTGGTCTACAAGGGTGAGAAACTAGTCCCTTTTACCCCACTTTTGCTTTGTATTTTTGCCTATCTTAGAACTATTTTTGTGCTTAGTGTTTAATACAAAAAAGTTCTGTTTTTAAGCCCTCTTGATAGTTTGTTAAGAGTGTTTTGTGCTTTGGGGAAGTTTGACCCCTCTTAGGCCTTGTAAGGCCCTTGTTTTGTGCTATTTTGTGGGAGCTCCGGGACTTTGGTGTTTGGATCTCTTCACCACTGAAATCTTGAGGGATTTTAGTGGTGAAGATGATGCTTTGAAGTCTTAAGAAGGAGAGGGCCACCCCCTCTCCTTGTTGTCCTTGAAAAGGGCAATTTTTGGCCTCTTGAGGGAGCCTTGTGTTGGAATGTTTATTGGTCATGCCTTGGCTGCATTTTATGTTTATATTGCCCTAATATAACATTGTTGCATGTTGGTTTTGGTACACCATGCATGCCTTGCATATCTACCTTGTAATGCCATGTTTAGGCCTTAAGTTGCTTTGGGTTGTAAACCTTGGTTCTAGCATGTTTTAGGCTTAGCCTTGTGAAGGTTTTGTGCTTGTTTCGCCATGTTTTAGGTCTGTCCATAGTTGTTTGGGTCGATCTTGGCATGCTTAGTTTAGCCTCTTTGCATTCTTGGTTTGTTGGCCTTGTGTGAATGTGATGCATGCATTACTTGCTTTGATTTAGTGGATTGGGGTCATTTTCCATGTTATTTCAGTCCCCTTGACATGCTCACATGCTTGCCTTTCAATACCTCTTTGATGTTTCAAGAGTTTGTGCCTTATGCTCTATGTTAAGTATTTGAGTATGCCTTCATATTTGAGCCACTTAGATGCCATCTAAGTAGTCTTTTGGCCTTGTTTTAACATGCTAAAAATCTGTTTTTAGTTGTTTAATGCATGCCATAGTTGTCTTGCTAAGTGTGGTTCAATGCTTCATTAGCTTGCCTTGGGTTTTGAACCTTAATTGCATGATATGCTTGCTTGTTTAAGTTGGTTTGGCACCTCCTTTAGCATGATTTCAGAGCTTGTGTTGCATGCTAATTGTCTATTGTTTGGTCTCTTTAAGTGTGCTTAAGAGTTACCTTTGTATGCCTAAGTGTTGGATCATGTGTGTATGCATGTGTGTGTGCATTTTGGCCTTCATTTATGTGGAATTTGGCCACTGGTTTTGGGCCTAATTAGAGTTGCCTAAGTCATGTTTAAGTCCATCATTTGCTTGTTTGCATGCTCACCTCACATGGTTGCTTACTTACTTGCATGCTCACTTGTTTGCATCCTATGTTGCATACTAGCTAACATGCTTAGGATTGCACACATAAGCATGCATGCTTTGTCCCTTGATTTAGTGATAGGGATTGAGCCTTTGATTTGTTTGGCTTGCATTTTCATTTGACATGGAAGTGCATAAATTGGTTCTTTGGGCCATCATGCATGGAAATGCACAATTGGTGGTCCGAGAACCAAGGACCATGTTCCTTTGAGCCTTAAACATGATAAGGGACTTGGTTGGTGCATATATAGCTTGAATTGCATTACCATGCAAGATTCTTCTTCTGTCAACAAGCAGTTCTGCGAGAACTTATTGCCTCGACAAGATTCAAGGCCGACCGGCAATCAATTGGTGGCCGATGGATCTATTTTGTGCCGGTGACCACATACTACTGCCGGTGGCAATTCTACTCAGCCGGTGGTGTCCCCCCAGTGTCCAAGGAACAGTTCTGAGATTTTGGCAGTCTTCAGAGGGGAAGAGCAGGGAAAACAGAGGCAGCATATGCATGGTAGTGCACTTCCGAGCAGGACCCAGGCGCACATTGCATTCGGCTCTCTTCCCGAGGCGGTTTACTATTTTTCCTAGCCTAGTTAATTTGTTAATTAATTAGGCAATTTATAATATTCAATTAGCTTGCATAGTTAATTAATTTGTATTATTATTTCGGTCCCCCCGAGCGAGGGTGAATTTGTAATAAGGATGTGTGAGTGTGTGCATGTCTTCCATCCCCCATTTCTTTCTTCCCTTTTATTTACCCGCTTATGATGGTAGATTAGGGCATATTTAAATTAGCATACCTTATGCTATGCATGCGTGCATCCATACATTTGTCTTACATGCACCGGGCTCGGCACATCATGCTAACCGCATTAGTACTTCAAATCTAACTTGAATACATGCTACTTGTGCATTTCACATGCCATGTTTAGGATAGCCGAGCCTGTCTAATTACATTCTTTATGCAGTACATTAGTCATTTAACATGAGCTAGGTCATGCATGTTTGCTAACTAGTTTACTGTTTTGGCACGGAGTATGATGTAAGTATTTTTATGCTTTAGCATATCGCATGCGTGTGAATGTTAACATGATAGTATGTTTACCATGTGGCTAGATGCTTATGTGTTATAACTGCCTAGATGCCTGTGGGTGAAGGTTGGATTGTTTGAGTTGGAATAACTCGTTGAAATCCATATTTTAGCCTACTTGCGAGTAGCAAATTCCAAAACATTTTCAAAAACAAACGGATATGCAATGCTTATTTCCAAATTAGACGATCTAGACTATACTTGTTTGCTGCGCACATAACATAGTAATTCTAGGCTAATAACCGGAATAAGAACACATAATGTTTTCAAAAACAGATATCACGGTTAGTAGAGGCCGATCTTCGGATCGGGCGAGAGGGGGTGCTCATAGCTGACCTTCCCCAATTGTACCCAAGTTCCCGAGCCGAGGCAACTTTGGTGATGACGGACACGTGGCCTTTGGCACCGAGTCAGGGTTTCCTAAATTTCCCAAAATAAAAATATTTAGGTGACGACTCTGTATCTGGCAAAGCAGTCCATGTTTGGCACTTTTTTTCAAAATCTGTTTTTCTCAAAACGATTTGCCAGAGTTGGACTCTTTGGTTCAAGATTAAGAACTGACACAAATCGAGTCCGAACTGTAGAGTGAGGCCCACGGGCGCGTCTACAATTATGAGCAAAAAGGTCACTTAAAGCTGCCACACCAACAAAACCTATCTTCTATCATTTAACTGTGACATGAGATGTAAATCCAAATAAAAGCACAACAATTTATACATGATTCATGGTCCAAAAACATTATATGAAGAAGGATATCAAGCCCCAAAACATTGTACCATAGAAATAATTTGAAACATTAACTCCCAAAGCCTTATTGGTGCATGGGCAGAGGAACACACATGCAGATTTCAAAAAGATCATCACAAACATATATACCTTTTTCTTGAATTTTAAGGTTGTGGATCACCAAGTAAAAATTTCTAAAGACAAGTTTTTAAATTGGGAAAATTGTTTCACATAAAAGTAAGGAGTAATGAAGTTTTGAACTTTTATTTTGTTTCTAAAAATACAAAAAAACGAAATCAATACCAAATAAACATTTCTCTCTTACATTGAGATCAAATATGTTTTCAGATTGAACAAGGGAGTTATGTGTGAGGTAATTTTAGGGAATGCCATTTGAAATGTTAATTGTTTAGGTTATATTTTAATCACAAACTCTTTTGCTAAACAAGCATTTGCAAAAAAAGTGATTTGATTAGAAAATTGAATTTCAAATAAAAATAGAATTAGAATAAAATAAAGAGTGAGGATTCTAAGGTATTGATGAAAGATGAAGAGATTAAGGAGAAATGGAAGAACTATTTTGGGAAACTTTGAAATGAGGAACATGGAGGTACATCAATAAGGGGAAAACAATAGCCAGTAATACGGTAAACCAAGACTATAGGTTCTATCGCAGGATTAAGAACTTTGAAGTAGAGATTGCACTTAAGAAGATGAAATCAGATAAGGCTTTAGGACCCGATGATATCCCTGTTGAAGCTTGGAAGTGTTTGGATAAAAAAGGATTTGCTTAGTTGACTAGGTTGTTTAGCAAAATTTTGTTGATTAGGAACATGCCAGATAAGTGAAGGAAAAGTATTTTAGTGCCAATTTATAAGAATAAAAGAGATGTTCAGAATTGCAACAACTATAGAGGAATCAAGTTAATGTGTCATATAATGAAAGTGTGGGAGAGGATGATGGAACGCCGATTGCGAGATATAACAGAGGTGTCCGAGAATCAATTTGGATTTATGCCTGGTAGGTCAACAATGAAAGCAATCTATCTTTTGAGGAGAGTAATAGAAAAGTATAGAGAAAAGAAAAAAGAGACATTCATATGGTGTTTATTGACCTTGAGAAAGCATATGATAAAGTACCTCAAGATATAATATGGTGGGTGTTAAAGAAGAAGAGGGTGACAAAAGATTACATTGATATGATTAGGGACATGTATGAACGGGTGGTGACCACTATTAGATCACCTGCTGGAGAGAAATAAATTTCCTATCACTGTAGGGTTACACCAAGAATCTACCTTAAGTCCTTATCCTTTTGCTTTAGTTATGGATGAGTTGACGAGAAATATTCAGAATGACGTGCCATGGTGTATGCTTTTTGCAAACGATATCGTGAGACTAGAGAAGGAATTAACACAAAGATAGAGATTTGGAGAAAAACACTTGAATTTAAAAGATTCCGGATAAGCAAAACTAAGACAGAGTACATTGGGTGTAAATTTAGCAACAGCAACAATGAAAGCAAAGGAGAAGTGAAGATTGAGAACCAAGAACTGCCTAAGAGTGACCATTTTCATTATTTAGGATCGATTATCACAACGGCGGCGGAGATTGATGCGGATGTGGTCTATAGGATTAAGGCGGGATTGAGTAAGTGGAGAAGTGTATCTGGGGTACTATGTGATAAACGAATACCCATTAGACTAAAAGATATGTTCTATAGGACAACTATTAAACCAGCGATGTTGTATGGGACGGAGTGTTAGACAACCAAGAAACAACATGTAGATAAGATGAATGTAGCTGAGATGAAAATGCTAAGGTAGATGTGTGGCAAGACTAGACAAGACAAGACAAGACAGAATTAGGAATGAGTGTATTCGGGAATGGGTAGGAGTATCACCGATAGAAGATAAGTCGAGAGAGAATCGATTGAAATGGTTTGGTCATATTCAACGAAGACCAACAGAGGCAGTAGTGAAGAGATGCGATGCAGTAGTGAAAAGATGTGATGTAGTGACAGTAGACAGAAGTGCTAGGGGATCGGGTAGGCCTCGATTAACGTTGGCTAGCGTTGTAAATAGAGATACAGATCTACTTAATCTGACTAACGAAATGGCTAGTGATAGAGCTGCGTGGAGAATAAGGATTCATGTAGCCGACCCCATTTGATGAGACTTAAGGCTTGGTTTGGTTTGGTTTAGGGATTATTAAATTTGTAATTTGAGATTAAAAAAACTATATTCATAAATGTTATGTATAAGTTATACTTAGAGAAATAAAATACATTTTTTATTGCATTGATAATGATACCATCACGCAAAACTTTCAAAAGATAAAGATTGATTAGGATCAATTGTAAAAGCATACATTACAAGCTTTATTAATGAAAACTTAAAAATTTTAACATAGCAAATACAACATCCAGATCATAAAACAACCATTTGAACACAAATTGAATCTATAATTTTCATTTCTATAACCAACGATTAGGGAAATCAGTCCAATAAATCTAAAATTAGATTAATAGACACAACTGAGACTTTAAAAATCTCAGATCTAAAAGAAACCGCTTAACCAAAAAATTATTTATTAAAATTGAGAGGTTCAAAATTCAGATCAAAGCAAATTACATGATTACAAAGACTATTAATTCATCATTACCACTATAAACAAATCTAACAACTAAATCTGTAAAACACAAACCCTAACCATGCCAAAATTAGATCAGCAAAAGGGGATATCAATCTAGAATAGGTATCTACCAAAGAGAACCATACCTTGGTTGGTAGTGTAACGCCCTGGAAATAATGACATTTAACCCAACAATATTGACATGCTATGATATATAAAAGATCCACGTTCTTTCATTTAACAGGGTTCTATTACAAAACGTATTACATGTTAACAACAAAAGCAAATGCCCTAAGGGCTTACAGCTTTCCAAGTTAACACTTGGTTACAAGAAAATAGAGTGCTAGCTCATTTACACATTAAGCCCTAGGCTTGAATTTACATGTAACACTGCAAAAGGAAAGACAAACAAAAGTCCATCCGCCACTAGCCTTCCAAGCTAAGTCCTTGGAGGTGGCATGCTACCAGTACCTGAAAATGATGTTCCCATATAGGGTGAGCCACACCAAAGAGAAATATACTAAACCAGTTATAAATAATGACTAAAAGACTAACAATTGATAGATGGCCAACTCTTTTACATTCTTTCATCACTTCAACAAATATAAACAAAACAGATATATTCACACTTTCCATGACAAGCATACATGCTCGGCTAATATTTTCTAGATAAGCATACATGCTCTATCTACTGAGTTCATCCCCTATCTCCTCCAAGAACATCCGGTTTAGAGGTCCATCCCTATCTTCCCTAAACCATGAGTCCATCCCCTATCTCCTCCAACACAACACAATGCATATATAACAATTATACACATCACATATCAATACATAAAATCAATGTATTCTTTCCATCGTCATAACCCATGACCCAATTCTATCTCAATTCCTCATTTTCCACAATTAATTATTCAAATTAATAAATCAATGTAATTAGGACATTTCCATAATTAACATTACAACCCTTAGGTTCCAATTTCACTAATGTTTCAACATTAATTCCATGTTTCTATACCAAACATGCTTCTAGGTTTATTATAGACAAAACCCCAACTTTTGTAAAATTACACAATGGCCCAAAGTTTCCCAAAATTTCACAACAACTACCAACATATCAAAATGCTAGAATTCAAAGACAAAATCTATAAAAAGGAGTAGGATATCCCTACCTCAAAAGATGAGCTCCGAAGGAGAAGGACCCAAAACCAAAATGCTCCAAACACCAAACTATTCGGATCAAAATGACGCCCTCGACGATCAACACCCTTTTGTGAAGACAAAGGTGAACAACACACTCTAACTAGATCAATACTTAGAGAGAAGTTATGGTTCTTGAGTGAGAAGCTCTGAAAATGGCGTTTTGGTAAAGTAAGAGAAAGAAGATAAGTCAAAAAGTGATTTAAAATGCCCAGTCCCACTCAGTTACACGACAGGTCCGCTCGAGCGTAAGACTCTCCGCTTGAGCGTAAAGACACATAAAACAAGTTCCCCTCGAGCGCAACATTATCCGCTCGAGCTCCAAGACCTGAACAAAAGTTTGTCCGCCGGCGTAGATCCCAGTTCGCCGAGCGCAGTCTCCTCCCGTAACTCTCACCAAAAATACTATGCGCCGGCGCACAAAGACCCGCCGAAAGAAACCACACTTGCAGAAGTTTTGCAGGTGCACGAAATCGAAAGTGCATTCTCCGCCGGCGCCAAAACCTCCGCCGAGCGCATAAGCAACAACAACCCATCCTCGGCGCAAAACATGTCCGGCGGAGCGATTAACTCGGGCAACTAGACTTGGTTCTAAAGCTTAACCAACCTTGTGACAAACGCCCAACACATCCTGTAACTCAAAAATAAAGCAAGAAAGGACGTAAACAAGACAATACTCAATTACCGACATCCACGGACACATGTCCGGACCACTATACAACAAGGGGTAAACCCGGGACCGCTATAGGTAGTCGGTTAAGGGCTTGATACGGCAGCACACGGTGGTCCGGTGGCCGAATAAACAGTGGTCGAACGCGTCGAGAGCAAGGCAAAGTCTTGAGGTTAAATTTGAGAATTCTGAGGAGAGAGGTAGAGAGACAGTTACCTTATTACTTATGGCGGGAAGAGATCCTGTGTGAGTAGGATCAGATATTGCCTATTCAGATTTCTAAGCATAATGCATCACCTGAGCTAATCATGCGGTTGAGATGGAAAGACAGGAGAGAGAATCCGAATGGCAAAAAAAGAATTTAGAGTTCGTTTGACATTGACTTTTTTTACCCAACTTTTTGGGTTAGTTTTTTTAGTCTCATTTGGTTTTGTTTTGAGATTTTTTTGACTTTTGTGAGAGAAAAATGTAATGATTATGGATAAAAAGTAATATTTTGTCTCACTAACTTTTATAATCAATTTTATCCTTTTGGGATTATTTAGTCTCAAAAAGTTTGCCAAACTAGGGCTTAATTACATCAGAAATATAAATTGGCCGAGTTGAGCTGAGTAATAAGTTATTGAAATTTAGTTTTATAAATTAATGAGTTTAAAATTATGCTACTCCTTAGAATTCTAAGCATAATGCGTCACATGAGATTTCTAAGAATAATTTTAAAATTATGCTACTCCTAAGAATTCTGAGCATAATCCGTCACCTGAGAATTCTAAATTCTTTTTTTGCCATTCGGATTCTCTCTCCTGTCTTTCCATCTCAACCGCACGATTAACTCATGTGACACATTATGCATTGAAATATGAGTAGGCAATATCTGATCCTACCCACACGGGATCCCTTACCGCCATAAGTAATATGGTAACTGTCTCTCTGTCTCTCTCCTCAGAATTCTCAGATTTAACCTCTAGACTCTGCCTCGCTCTCGACACGTTCAACCACCGCTTGTTCTGCCACCGGACCACCGTGCGCCGCCATATCAAGCCCTCAACCGGCTACCAACCAAGTTATGGCTCTCTTTCATAGATACCTATTCTAGATTGATATCCCCTTCTGCTGATCTAATTTTGGCCTAGTTAGGGTTTGTGTTTTACAGATTTAGTTAGATCTGTTTATAGTGGTAATGATCAATTAATAGTCTTTGTAATCATATAATTGTTTTAATCTGAATTTTGAACCTCTCGATTTTAATAAATAATTTTTTGGTTAAGAGGTTTCTTTCAGATATGAGATTTTTAAAAGTCTCAACTGTGTCTGTTGATCTAATTTTGGATTTATTCGACTGATTTCACTAATCATTGGTTATAGAAATGAAAATGATAGATTCAATTTGTGTTCATATGGTAGTTTTCTGATCTAGATGTTGTATTTGCTATGTTAAAATCTTTAAGTTTTCATTAACAAAACTTGTAATGTATGCTTTTACAATTGATCCTAATGAGTCTTTTATCTTTTGAAAGTTTTGCATGATGGTATTATTATCAATGCAATAAAAAATGTATTTTCTTTCTCAATGTATAACTTACATATATTATTTATCAATTTATAAATATAGTTTATTTAATCTCAAATTACAAATTTAATAATCCCATAAACCAAACCAAACCAAGCCTCAAGTCCCATCAAATGGGGTCGGCTACATGAATTTTTCTTCTCGACGCGATTCTATCACAGGCCATTTCGTTAGTCAAATCAAGTAGATCCATGTCTCTATTTATAACGCTAGCCAATGTTAATCTAGGCCTACCCGATCCCCAAACATTTCCATCTACCATCACTGCATCGCATCTCTTCACTACAGCCTCTGTTGGTCTCCGTTGAATATGACCAAACCATCTCAATCGATTCTCTCTCAACTTATCTTCTATCGGTGATACTCCTACCCATTCCCGAATACACTCATTCCTAATTCTGCATTGTCTAGTCTTGCCACACATCTACCTTAGCATCCTTATCTCAGCTACATTCATCTTATCTACATGTTTCTTGGTTACCCAATACTCTGTCCCATACAACATCGTTGGTCTAATAGCCGTTCCATAGAACTTACCTTTTAGTCTAGTGGGTATTCATTTATCGCACAGTACCCCAAACACACTTCTCCACTTACTCCATCCCGCCTTAATCCTATGGGCCACATCCGCATCAATCTCCGTTGCCGTTGTGATAATCGATTCTAAATAACGAGAATGGGCACTCTTAGATAATTCTTGGTTCTCAATCTTCACTTCTCTTCTGCTTTCATTGTTACTGTTACTAAATTTACACTCCATGTACTCTTTCTTACTTTTGCTTATCCGGAATCCTTTAAATTCAAGTGTTTTTCTCCAAATCTCTAGCTTTATGTTAACTCCTTTAATCTCATTCATTAGCACGATATCGTCTGTAAAAAGCATACACCATGGCACGTCATCTTGAATATTTTTCATCAACTTATCAATCACTAAAGCAAAAAGATAAGGACTTAAGGTACATCCTTGGTGTAACCCTGTAGTGATAGAAAATTTATTTGTCTCTCCAACAGGTGATTTAATAGTGGTCACCACCCCTTCATACATGTTCCAAATCACATCAATATAACCTTTTACAACCCCTTTTCTTCTCTAACACCCACCATATTATATCTCGAGACACTCTATCGTATTCTTTTCTAACACCCACTCTTAACCTTGTCTACCATATCTTCCACCTCCTTAGTATCTCCAAGAAATAAATTTGAAAAGCAAAACTCCAAGTATGCCATTTTTTTGGTAGGATCAAGAACAACCGCAACATAGAATAACAAATTGATTTTACTTCCATTCCTCCAATACTTGCTAAACTTTTGTTTCATAGTATTTGCCATTGTGCTCAAAGTATCATCCTCCTCCAAAATTAATTGGTTAATTTTGCTTTCAATAACAAACATTTCTTTGTAGAAAGTATCGGAAGTAACAAAGAGAGACCCCGAAAACTTCTTAGTTGTAAGATAGAATAATTTTAGAAACCTCAAAAACAATTTACATTTTTTCCAATCCAACTCATTAGGACTTCTCCTTATGCCACCATCAACATCCTTGAAATAAGGTTCAAAATTGGAATCCACAAACTTCAAGCGGGTAAAAGTCTTCTCATACTTTTCGGCGGCCTCCAACATCAAATAGATAGAGTTCCACCCAGTTGGTACATCTAGGCATACAAGAGCTTTTGAATCAAGTTTGAGTGTGGCTGCACACTTCTTAAAAGTATCATGCCTATGAGGAGAAGACCTAACATATCTCACTGAAAGTCTAATGTTGGCAATAGAATCCTCCATTTTTTTCAACCCATCACTGATAACGAGATTAAGAATATGTGCACAATAACGCATGTGAATAAACTCATGTTGCAAAATAGTCCCCTTCCAATCTTTGGTTATTGTTTTCAAATATTGAATGGTAAGATTATTAGAACTAGTATTATTAACTATTAACGTGAATATGCTATCAATGTTCCACTCAATCAAACACGACTCAATTTTCCTACCCAATGTTTCTCCTTTGTGATCTTTCAACTTGTTGAAAACTTATGATTCTTTTTTGAAGTTTCCAATTATCATCTATGAAATGAGCAATCAAACACATGCAAAACAAATTCTGAATAGATGTCCAAGTGTCCTTAGTAAAGCAAATTCTACGACTCTTCATTCCCTTCTTTAACTCATCTCTTTCATTCTTGAATGTGTTAAGCATTTCTCTAGATATGGTATGACGAGAGGGGATTGGTGTGCATTTCGGTTGCATGACATTACAAAATCTTCTAAACCCAACTCCATCCACAAATCTAATTGACAACTTATCAATGACAACCATCTCCGCAAGAAACCTTTTACAAGCATCAAAATTAAAAGTTGTTGCTACAACCTCAACACCCTCTTCAAATTGTTTCGGTTTAAGATTTAATGTTTGTTGACCATCTCTATCCCTATTTGGATATTCTTTACAATTGGGTGTATGACTCCTCCAATTGCTAGTCCCATGAAGTCTAGAGTCAACCAAATATTCTTTCTTGCAATATTTGCATACGGCTCTACGCTTCCCATCGGTCCCCATAACCTTATCAAAATGATCCCAAACTGTGGATAGTGCTCTCTCCCCTCCACCCTCACTCTTTCTCTTTGGGGGTCTAGGAAGCTTAGGTTCATGTTTGGGTTCGGCTAATGGGGGATTCATTTGAGAATTAGAGGATTCCAGAGGTAAAAGATTGATTGCGGGAGATTGAACACTATCTTCCATTTAAACTGGATT
This sequence comes from Camellia lanceoleosa, assembly GCA_025200525.1. NCBI lineage: Eukaryota > Viridiplantae > Streptophyta > Magnoliopsida > Ericales > Theaceae > Camellia > Camellia lanceoleosa. Next base: position 26,766 of record JANUSC010000495.1, on the reverse strand, counting down.
ACAAAAATTATAAATTCAATTTCAATAATTCCAAATAGAAATGCACAGATAAACTCCAATCAGAAATGAACAGGTGTAATTCCAAACAAAAATGAATAAATTTAATTCTAATCACAAATTTAATTCCAATCACCATTGAAACAAATCTTAGTCACACTAACAAATTTAATTCCAATCTCAGAGATCTGTTGCTACAAAAAAAAAAAAAAAAAAAATCTGATTTCATAAACCGATCTAATTGCCTAACAGGGTTTTCTGTGTTATTGACTTTTTTTTTTGTATTGCCTAACAAATCTGAAGATGTCATATAAGTTGATTTTTAAATTTATAAAAATATATAAAAAAAATAATAATAATGTGAATAAATCAACACAATTACAAATTCAATTTTAATAATTACAAGTTCAACAAAATTAATAATTACAGATTCAACATAATTACAAATTTTAATAATAGATTCAATTTAAAATTTCACAGATTGAAAAATAGATTTCACAGACTGAATAACAAATTCAATAACATATCTCACAGATTGAATAACAGATTTAACACAAATTTAATACAGATTAACATAGATTTAACAGATTCAATAACACATCTCACAAATTGAATAACATATTTAACAAAAATTTGTCACAGATTAACACAGATTTAACACATTGAATAACAAATTTCATAGAATAAATAACAGATTCAATTGCATCTCTCACAAATTGAATAACGGATTTAACACAGATTAACACAAATTTAACAGATTTAACAAATAAACTCAGTGATCTATTGCTTATACATCAGATTGCATAAAAAAAAATAATAATAAGAGACCAGGGAGAAAGACAGATAGACAGATGATCTCAAGAAGAGTAGTCTTACTGTGAGTGGCATAGCAGAGTCCAACTTCCACAACACGAGAGAGTGAGATTCGAAGAGAGGCTACCTACAGAGAGACAGGGATCTGAATGCCCACAAAAAAATCAGAGATCGATCTTGCAAGGTCGATTGAAGAGAGAGTCGCTTACCGAGAGTTGCCGGAGAGAGAGTCGGTCGGTGCGATGAGAAGAGAGCTATGAGCAGTGTTAAAAGCGAGTTCGATGAAAGCGAGATGGTGCGATAAGTGCGATAGAAACCAGAGGTAGATCGGTGCGATAAGAAACCATAGGTCAATCGGTGTGATGAGAAAGCAAAGTTGAAAGTAGAGTTGCAATCGGTGCAATGAAAAACAAGAGAGATACTGATATGAGATGAAAATAAAGAAAGGAGCTCTCTAGTTGCGCAAATGTGTTCGTGATAGAGGTGCTCGCGGATCAGTTTTGTGCGGTTTGCGGTTCGATTTTAACCCACCCGCACTTATGCGGTTTGGGAAAAAGTCAAACCGCAATCGCCCGTAGTGCGGTTTGTGGTTTGTGCGGATAGGATTTGTGGATGTGCAGACGGTTTGCAGTTTAGATTTTTTTTCTTTAAAAATTAACTTTTGAGTTTTTTTTTCCCATTTTGTAAATATTTATTTCGAGTCATTCTTTCAATTTTCTAAAATGATCCAACATTAATAATTAATGAATTAAAACTTATAAAATTAAAAATACAACAAAATCAATTCCTAACACAAACAAATCATTTAAAATACTAGAATCATTACAAATTCAATTTTAACAACTTAAAAGATTACAGATTCAATTACAATAAAATTGAATAATAGATAAAATTACAATAAAATTGAATAAGATTACAATAACACAGATTCAATCACAGATTTAACAACAGATTTAATTCCAAAAAGAAATGTACAGATAAGCTCCAATTAGAAATAAACAGATTTAATTCCAAACAGCAATGAACAGATTTAATTCCAATATTTTCAAATTGAAACAATACAAAGTAGAACAGAAAGTATGTAGCAATATATCTAGAATTAAGAATATTCATAAATTTCCTCCAAGTGTTGTAATTTTTCAATAGTAATAAACAGATTTAATTCTAGATTTTCCTTTTCATTCATGAATAGATTTTTCTTTTCATTCCAAATTTTTCTTTTCATTTATAAACCGACTGTTTCTTTTCATGTTCTTAGCATTCGAACAACAAACAACATTGATTCATATATACAGAAGAGAGACAGAGCATAGAAGAGGCTTACCTAAGAGTTGCCGAAGATAGAGACAGATCGGCTCTAGTTCTGGTCAATTTGAGAGAGAGACAGAGACAGAGACAGAGATGGAAGAACAAGAACGAGAAAGACGATGAGAGCTAAGAGAGAGAGAGAGACAGAGAAGGAAGTAACCTGAGAGTTGCCGAAGACGGCTCTGGTTCTGGTCGATCGAGGAGAGAGAGAGAGAGAAGGAAGAATGAGAGCTGAACTGCGAGATTAGGGTTTTGTTTTGTTTGTTTGGGCAAAACAAAAATAGATAGGATAGATAGATGTAGATGATGAACGAACGGTCCATTTAAAAAAAAAATTATATTTGGCTAAGTGTGGGCGGGTTATGACGGGTGCAGTTCAAAACTGCAGCCCGAAAATCTTATATATTTCAAACCACACCCTACCCTATTCAATTTGTGAAACCGCTCATACATGTGCGGTTCGGGTCGGGTATGGCGGGTCGGACAACCCTATGCCCAGCCCTAGTTTGTGATTGTGAGAGATTAGGGGTTTTTTTTTCTTACTTTTGTTTGTTATACTAAAGATGAAGATGAACGGTCCATATTTTACATATAAAAAATAAATAAATTTGTTTACGTCGACGGGTTGGACGGGTGCGGTTCAAACCCGCAACTCGTCCACAACCTGAAATTCAGTCAGAATCCAAACCGCATTAAACCCTAATGTGTTTATAAATCGCCTAAAGGTGATGGTTAGGATAACCCTATGCCCACCCCTACTTATTACTTATGGGGGGGAGTGTCACGCCCTCAAAATTAACCCAAAGCATACACAATAATAAAATGCATTCTTAAGAAAATAAACCATAATTTATTCATCAGAGTATTACTAAATAAGGACATTACATGTAACATCAAAATAATTGCCCTACGGGCTTACAACTTGCCAAGCCAACACTTGGACACAAAATTATGAATTCTAACTCAAATACAAATAAAGCCCTAGGCTTGAATGTTTACATGTAATTCAATTAAAAACAAACAACTAAAGACAAAGCTTCAAAGTCCGATTCCTTCCAAGCTAAGTCCTTGGAGGTAGCGAATCACACGACCGAAAATGATGTTCTATATAGGGTGAGCCACCAAGAGAAATATACTAAACCAAATATAAGCATTGAATAAAGCAATAGCATTCAATAGATGGATAATTACAAATTATCGGTTCACTTTCCATTAGTTATTCAACTTTTCCTTCTTACCAATATGGCTCGAACTGCCAAACTAGAAAAAGGAATTTGTATATCACAAGACATTACTTCCAATCTCAACATAATAAATGAGACTCAAGCTCATATCAAAACACTTCATACTTCCATTTGATACACATTTTAGTGTCAGATCAATAAAACACTTCAATATAAATAAGCACACATAAAAGTGATGCTAATGGAGTCCATCCTATCTCCTCCCAAACAAAAATCCGGTTTAGAGGTCCATCCCTATCTTCCCTAAACCGTGAGTACATCCCCTATCTCCTCCACACAATACAATGTATGTAAGCACATAACATATACAACACACAATTAATACACATAGTGTCTCAGATAATTCAACGATGGTTAATGACTTAACCAATGTGATTAGTTTCAGTTATCCCTAATCCACATGCAATGTCTACAACAATCACGACTATCCTCCACCGATAGCCCAAAACAGTTATTTCTAGACTGGAAATAAATAAATCAATAATTCAATAGGCGAGTGATTTAAATTAATCAACTACCCCATCTAATCAATAAGTTCCTCAATTTCATGACTTTAACTAATTTTCCCAATTTTCCTTAAATTAAACATACAATTCAATTTAATAAAACAACTAGGGTTTTTCCCAAAATTACCAAAATACCCCCAACATATTAAAATACCAAAACTTAGAACAAAACTCATAAGTTGGAGTAGGAAATCCCTACCTCGAAGAAATAACCCAAAAAGAGAAGACGAAGATGATGACCCAAACTCAAAGTGCTCCAACTCCAAGATTGTTTAGATTAAACTGAAGCCCTCGACCCACTCTACTTTTTTAATAAAGCAACTAGGGTAGAAACGCACTCTAAATTGATCAAACCTAAGAGAGAAGGTGAGTTGGGAGAGAGAGAACTCGGAACTAGGGTTTGGAATCAAAAAGAGGATGAAAAACCGATTAAAAACCCGCTGCTGCCTATTTAAACTGGACAAGCTCGCTCGAGCGAAGACTTGGTCGCTAGAGCGACCAAACACAAGAAAGCCTCGCTCGAGCGAAGAAAAATCTCGCTCGAGCCAAAAACTCGATGCTACAGGTCTGCAACCCAGAATCTCGCTCGAGCGACGAAATGCTCGCTCGAGCGAAGAACTCGAAAACATACACCTTGCTCGCTTGAGCGAAGGAAGCTCGCTCGAGCCAAGAAACACAACTCTCAGGTCCTAAGCCCATATGCAGACTCTCGCTCGAGCGACCAAACCCTAGCTCGAGCGAAGGACAAAAACAACAGCTCGCTCGAGCGACCAACTCCTCGCTCGAGCGACGGTCCAAAATTCTGGACAGCAACACTTTGTTTGTAACCTAACCAACCTGTAACAAAACCTGCCCAACATATCCTATAACTCAAAAATAAGGAATTAAAGCACAACAACTACAATGTAATAACAACCAAATCTCCGGAACATAAGTCCGGGTACAACAATCAAATGGGAAAAGACCGGGGTCGCTATAGGGAGGGATCCTGTGTGGGTAGAATCAGATGTTGCCTATTCAGATTTCTAAGCATTATGCGTCACCTGAGCTAATCGTGCGGTTGAGATGGAAAGACAGGAGAGAGAATCCGAATGGCAAAAAAAGAATTTAGAGTTCGTTTGACATTGGCTTTTTTAGCCAACTTTTTGTGTTGGAGCTTTTTTAGCCTTGTTTGGTTTTTGTTTTAGGGTTTTTTTTTTTAACTTTTGTGAGAGAAAAAGTGTAATGATTATGGGTAAAAAGTAATATTTTGTCTTATTGACTTTTAAAGTCAATTTTATCTTTTTGGGATTATTTAGTCCCAAAAAGTTTGCCAAACCAGGGCTTAATTACATCAACAATATAAACTAGCCAAGTTGAGCTGAGTAATAAGTTATTGAAATTTAGTTTTATAATTTAATGAGTTTAAAATTTTATTTAAATTTTGTTTGTTTATATTACGAGTCGAGTTTGAGTATATTAGTTTTTTATAGTGCATATAAATTTATTGAACCAAGTAATAAGTTATTCAAACTTATCTTGAAAATGTATATTTAAGTTTGATTTGTTTACATAATAAGTCGATTTCAAATGAGTTTTTAATGAACCGAATACAAGTCATGCCCGACTAACTTGATTCATTTAACACTTTACCTGAAATATTCGTAATTGAATATTATTTCACTTACTTATTTCATCTATGAATCTATTTATTTAGATTTAATTTGGCATAAATTTAGTCAAAAAATTAATTTAAATAACCATCTTTACCGCTTTTTCCTCACATACAAATTACAATAGTTACATTTGGTATAATTTATAGACTTATTTATAACTTCTTTTTTTTTTTTTTAAATTTTGTATTTTGGTGTAATTTTTACTTAATAACTTATGAGACATAAATAATTTAAATAAGTTAAAAAAAATAAGAAAAAATTTAGATGGTGTTAAGATTTTAATTTTAAATATTTTAATTTTTTAAATATTTTAATGAGAGCTGCGCACAAAAGATGGAAGAACAAGAACGAGAAAGAAGATGAGAGCTGCGCACAAAAGAAATTAGGATTAGGGTTTGGTTTGTTTAGGCAAAACAAAAATAGCTAAGATAGAGAGAGAGAGAGAAGGAAGTAACCTGAGAGTTTCCGGAGACGGAGACGGATCGGCGCTGGTTCTGGTCGATCAGGGAGAGTAAGAGAGAGAGAGATGGAAGAATGAGAGCTGAGCTGCGGGATTAGGGTTTGGTTTTGTTTGTTTGGGCAAAACAGAAATAGATAGGATAGATGGATCTAGATAACGAACGAACGGTACATGTTTTGTTTTTTTTTTTAAATAGAAAAAAAATTATATTCGGTCATAAGTACGAGCAGATTGTGATGAGTACGATTCAAAATCGAAATTCGACCGCAACACGAAAATTTTATATATTTCAAACCGTAATATACCCTATTTAATTTGCGAAACCGTACATATATGTGTGATTCGGGCCGGGTATGGTGGGTTGTGTGGGTCAGATAACATAATGCCTAGCCTTAGTTTGTGATTGTGAGAGATTAGGTTTTGTTTTGTTTTGTTTTTTTTTTTTTAACAATTTGTTTTTCAATCTAATTACACTAATACCCTTCAACTATTCATAAATATCACTTTAATCTTTTATCCGGTAGATATTGACTCTTCAACTATAAAAATATATATCACTTTCACTTCCTCCCTGTTACTTTCAAAAAGGGTATATTTGTACCAGTTTTGAAATTGAGGTAGTCAAAATTAGGGCTGTGTAAAATACCGTCTAATCCGCTAAATCGATCGATCTGAATTGCATCGCTCTAACCGTTAACCGCGTTCAAACTTTAAAATTTATAATCGCAACCGAAGCGGCCGCCTCCGTTATAGTAAATACGGGTTGGTTTGGAATGTTCTAAAAAAGTACACTTTTTGACTTATTGGCATATGTGGACTGGGTTTGGGTTGGGTTTGATGTGGTGTGTTAGAGATATGATATGATTTAAATAAGATATGTGACTTATATAGGATAGTGACTTTTTGACTTTTTGTATTATTTAGTTTATGCCAAAATAACCCTACATATATATTTTTTAACCTCCAATAAAAAGTCAATGTAAAAATGAGTGTGAGAGAGATTTAAGATATGAAATTTATTACAAATTAGTGGTTATATATATGAAACATATTATGTAAAATTACTTTGTGTTATATATCTAGAAAATATTATACAAATTAGTGTTATATATTATGCAAATGTATGATAATTTGTTAGAATATTCTTCAATCCGCCAATCTGCCAAAAACCGTCCAAACCGCAATTTGTCAATCCGTTAATCCGCCAACCTGACATTCAGTTTGTAAATTTACTCTCAAACTGCCCAAACCATTCCGCGCACACCCCTAGTCAAAATGTAGGGATTGATAGGTAAGGGACTAAAATGATATTCATTAATAGAAAGAATTTTGGTGTAATAATTTTTTTTTAAATGAATAATTTGCTTGGTCACATAAAATGCTACATTCTTTGGGTTATTTCGGAAACATGATTAGAAGTTAGTTTTTTGTTTTTTTTTAAATTTTTTTATTTTTGAAAAAATATGTAAAAAATGTGAGAGATGATATGACTTAAAATGAGTTAAAAACTCGAAGATGATTTTTAACCATCTTAAGATGATATGATTTTTAACCATCTTAAGATGATTTTATCCACATAACAGATTCACCATTGAAGCAAAAGCTGTTATTCCTTTTAATAAAAAAACATAAATCATATTAATTAAGTTATTCTTTATTTTCAAATTAATTAACAAAAGTGAATTAATATGTTTTATCAATAAATTTTTTTATTATATGATTGGTTTGAAACACAATGCAATCCTTTGTTCTTGAAGTTTTAATTTAATTAGTTTGAATTAAATAGATGACCATCTAAAATAATTATAAAATTCATCTACAATTCTATGCATTTTGTGTTAATTTAATCCTTAATTTCGTAATTTTATTAATTTCATTGCTCAACAACACTAAAATATTATATTCATCTTCATGTTTAAGGATTAAAGTGGCAAAATTTAAACTTCTAGAAACCAATGTGACATGAAGCTTATAGTTTAAGAATCATATGTGTATTATTCAATTAACAATTTAAATGGTCCATATAAATTGAAATTTTCGATTAAATAGTAATAAAATAATATGCATATTCATGTCTACTACATATAATTACTAAGCGATACCTGCACTGAAGGCACGGTGTAAATAATGTTAGGATTAGAATATAATTGTAATCCCAATACTATTTAATAAATTATCAATTATCAATTTAATATAATTGTAATCTCAACCCTTCTTGTCTTAAAAATAAATTATCAATTATAGAGATGAAATTATGCCTTCAACCTGAAAATCCCTGTTTCTATACCAAGAAAATGGCATAGACAAATAACCATTGTTGAGCTTTGGTGACCCACCATGAAACAAACTCAAAAACATCTATCTAAGTTCACAGAATTGAGCGCATTGGACCCATAATGAATTGGCATTTGCCTTCCTTTCCCATAATCAGCCTTGTTCCCAAAACATTAGTTGGCAAATTCTTGCAAGGTGAAACCATGCCACAACAGAACACCATGTTCCCTGTACTGCATTGCATTATACATGTCCGTTTACATCATTCTCTATCGTGGACTTCCTAATATATCCAACCAATTATTGAAAACCTATCCATCACATGAAGGGGTCTAAAAGAAAATATGAAAAGCTAAAATCAAAATAATTGCATTGTCTTCAAAGCTGACACATTTCTGGGGTTTAGGCTGGAGTTTTATCTTCTATGGATATGAAGTTGGCTTCAAATCATTCTATTTATGAGAGTTAAAGATGAATGACTGAAGCATTGAAATTAAGATCAAGCCGCATAAGCTGACAAAGAACAGAAATACATATGGTTAGAGATTTTGAAAACATAGGTAGTGGAGCAATGGAACTATGTAGCAAGTCGACAACTGAAGGTGGTAAAATGAGGAAAGGAATTTGTGAGCAATATATACAATAGTGTTGTTGTTCATGGTATGTATGACTCTATATCATATGGCACCTAACATATTGAAATCTGTTGCTGATATTGCATAGTATATTGTGACACTAATTAATTGGTTGAGAAGAAAAAAATAAGTAACCTATGAAAATTGATCTCTAATTCATCTAGTTTCTTACCTGAGGCAAGATAATATCGTCTTGGGTGAGTCGGCCGGTGATGCAATGTTGATAGCATCTTCTCCATATGAGGTGAGATAGAAGGACATTCTTCCTTGCCTTTGTGCTTCATAGAAGATGTTGTCCATAGTTTGAAGGGTAACCATACTACTATACATCTTCAATGCATCATCCTTGCTCACCTAATGAATGTGATAGTGAAAATTTAACAAAAGACAATGTGCTTGCATGCAATCTAAATAATCAAATTAACTAAAGCTGAATTGTATAATTCTAAAATTTTCAGCCCTTAAAGTTGTGCTTGGATCTTGTATTTGTAGAGGGATTTATGGAGGGAAAGGGAAGGGATTTGTGGGGGTAAAAAAAGAGAGCTTAAATCACTTTTTCCATTCCCTTGCCTTTTCCCACAAATCTGAAATCCAAAAACAACCTAAAGAGAAACTTATAAAATATTGCAAACTTGGATTATAGACTGGGTTTCATCAGGTTTTAAGTTATTTTAGGAAAGTAAAATGTACACAATGGCTAGAAAATCATGAAAAATACAACATATATTGTGCATAGTTCTAACAATATGGAGTTGGCAAAAAAATAACATATATTGTGCATAGTTCCACATATATTGTTCTAGATACAGAACACAGACCCATATTTTTATGTAAATATTTTATGTAAAATAACGTATATTTCCACATATATTGTGTATCGCAAAAAAATAATAGAACACAGACCCAAAAGAATAATATTGGTAGTTGGATGATTCCCATTATCCAAAAGCAAGTTAAAAAATTATTGGGATGATTCCCATTTCTCCACAAAATCAAACCGAAAACAAAAATATGAGAGAAGATACCATCAACTGGATTTGTTGTGTGTAAATTCCATTGAAACATTTTATCAAACACTTAATAAGTAAGGAATATAGAATGGTTATCGAACATCTTGGTAACAACCATTCAATAGAGTAACTTAAAAACCACTCTCCTTTATTATATGTGTGTATAAAAGTGCACCCAAAATTAAAGTAAATCCAAAATTAACAAAACCCATAAAAGTGCACCCAAAATTAAAGAAAAACAATACTCACAAAAAAAAAAAAAACAAAGAAAAAAATCAGTAAAAGATAACACAAAGAAAAGCACGAACAACAATAGTATACTATTGTTGTCATTTGTTAATGTTGAAGAACCCTAACTAAACCTTTTCTTCTTACCATGCTCAATCAAGTATGAGACTCCAAAGTAATAAAACTCTAACCAATATCCATGGCATGAATCAAAACAAATACTTGCATCTTGCAGTGGCATTTGATTAATATATATATATACATATAAGAAAATAAATAAATAAATAAATCTCCAAGAATTTTAATTTTGTGCCTTTTGGAAAAATTGCAATAAAATGGAAAAAATTGAAACAATTGCAAGATTAAATAAGTGCAATTTGAAGATTAATAATTGAAGATTAATAAAAATAATTGAAATGTAAATGCAATTTGAAGATTAATTTTAAAAACATAGTAAAATTACATTTTTACCGGCCACCCCTCACCCACCCTTCCCAGTTGCTGGCCACTCCTCCACCCTCCCCGACCCCCTCCCTCAACCTTTGTTTCCCAAAAACCCCCCCAACCCTCCGCCCTTCCCCACCCTAGCAGCTAGGAAGGGGAAGGGGGGAGGAAGAAAGAGAACAGGGCAAAAGTTAGGGGAAAATTGTAAAATTTTTAAGATTAATTTTTAAGTTTCCACCTCTATTGCAATTATTTTTGATACTCAATATTTTTTCAATTATTCTACCTCATCCCATGTTTTTGTAGTTTAGCCTTTCTATTTTTCAGGGTTGGGGATAATTGTTTTGCAGCTCTGTTTCACTACACTTAATGCCAAGTAAAAACTGCACTTGAGTCAACCAGATGCTGGCAGCTCTCCAAATTCACTGCAGCAATCAAAAGGAAACAGTAGATACATACAAAAGCAGCTGTTTCATCTTAAAATTTTGGAGGAGAAGTGCAAAAAAGGAAAAGAGGAGAAAGTGGGAGGAGGGATGAGCATACAAATTGCAATACACACAAAGAAAACATTACCCATTATATATACACACAAAGAAAACATTACCCATAAAAGTGCAACCAATTGCACTCGATCTCTTGGCTTCAAACAAAAAAAAATCTGTAATCAATATATATACACAAAGAAAACCTTACAAAAAATCGGTTTCATGAGGAATGAACAAAAAGATTTGCTGGCACTTTGAGCAAATAGCTAATCACAAATACAGAGCACTTTGAGCCCTCCAAGTTCAACAAAAGAAAATGAGTTCACTAACTGAGAGTCTAAGCCTTCTACTTTGCTGGTAACAAATATAGGTTTTCTGAATTCATATGTATTTATGAAGTTTATCTTTCTATCATTATTTTCTCTCCTACCAAACAGAGAATCGCATAGCAAGAGCAGATATCTAGTAAAAAAAAATCTTTCTTGATAAAATAAAAACAAACCAGAGAATAATAGAAAATACCCATAAACTAAATGATAGTTAAAACGCCAAAAATCATCAAATTTGGGCCAAAATGAATTATATATATATATATTTTAAAAATCTATTTAAGAACAGTATATACATCAATCAATACACATGTAAAACTGAATCAAACTAACCTTCAATTTATGAATTTCTTCTACAGGTATGCAAAAGAGACGAATAAAAAAAACAAAGGAATTAGAGAAAAATTAACCTTGAATTGAACTTTTGGAATCGATTTAGTCAAACTTTGAACTGAGCTTGTGGAATCGATGCGAATCAAAGCCCTAGAAGGAAGAGAACTAACCTTAAATAAACACATTTTTAGGGTCGCTTTCATGTATCGATGTATCATTTCATATGAGAAGCAATAGATCAAAAGAATAGGCAGGGAAAATACTAACCATCTAGTTTGTTGATTCCCATTCCAAATGCTACCTGTAGAAGAAGTATATGTTTCAAAATGATAGGCATGATTTCTATAAAATTATTGGCAGGAAAATGCCATCTGTACATACCATACCAACAATGACTTGCAACTTGCTATTGCTCCACCTGTTTCATAAAACATGTATAAGAGTCTCCAAAAAGCCAAATATGCCTTGATTACCATAATGACAAATAACTCAGCCTTCTACAATCATAACGGTTGCCAACTATGAATTATCAAAAAGTAGCAAACCAGCTTTGTAGATTCAAACAACTTTATGAAATGATTGATCACTATTAGTGGGAAAAGAACGGAGTGGTACAGCACCTAGCCCGGAATGTGGTTAAAATTTAGGTTTACATAGCCTACACGAAAAGTGATAAATAAGTCATAAATATTAAAAGCCATTAAGAAGTCAAAAATACTAATTTTGTTTTCATGACATTCTAAATTCATGTTGACACAACTTATGGTTTCAGTATATTGCATTGGGTTTTATTGTGTTTTAATGGAAACAATAGAATTTTGGTATATATCAGATTTATATAATTCACAAACCAAAAGAGCATTTTTAGGAAGCACACTTCTAGAAATACACAGGCATAATAAACATTACAAAACAACAATGTGTCGTAGATAGGTTAGTACATTCCATTTTACTCATAACGTGAAAAATAGATGATAGGTTTACTGTCAAGACTTTAACTTAACTAAGTGCTTATTCCTATTTTTTTCCATTTAGGTATATAGTCCCTTCTTAGAAAAATCCAAGATTTGGTATTTCAAAGACTTGGTTTTGTAGAATTTCTCAGATCACAATATCAAAATCAGTTTCTTGTCATCAATGTGAAGATAACAGATTTCCAGTCACAATCAAATGGTGAAAGCATTTTACATGATGCTCTTGCCATGCATCATTTGTCATGTCTACTAATTCACTTCTCAACACCTTGAGCACATATTGCTGTACCAACATTATTTGTAGTTGTGGCTAAAGAATTTCTTTAAATCAAATTGGGATATTTGCCTTCTTATTGTTCATCTTAGTATAATTCTAAATTCTAAAATTATAGAGAAAAATTAGAAACTTTAAAAAAAAAAAATTTAATTCTAATTTTTATAGATAGGGATCTAAAAGTTGACCCAAATAAATGAATTTCAATAAAACAAATATACAAAAACCTGCCCATTATTAAAATTAAAAAAAAAGGACACAGTTGTTTTAAAAAAAGTTAATGACCAAAAATAGTATGTTTTTTTCATTTATTTCATTGAATTTCGCAAGTTTCAAACACTATAATGAAATATACAAATTGAACAAAACAAATATACTTAAAAAAAATCAAAATCACACTCATAATCATCATTTTCATTGATCTTGTTAAAATTCCACAAAATATAAAAATTTCAATGAAACCTGAAAATTGAACCAAAATAATAATTTCTGAAAATCCACACATAATCATCTCAGATGATTATAAAAAATATTAAAAAAAGCGATCAGCGGGCATCCATAGGATAGATGATTTATTATGAGTGTGATGAAGAAACTTTAAAAATATACTACTTAATGTCTTTTGATTTTTCTTCTTAAATTTTACTTGCAAGTATATTTGAACACTCCTGCAGATTTTGATTTCAAACATATACTTTCTTCTTAAATTTTACTTGCAGGTATACTCAAACACTTAGCAGATTTTGATTTCAAACTTGAAAAGTATATGTGGATAAAATTAGTCTTGTGTTCCTTGAGAAATGTTTGTCAACTTAACATGGTTACAACGATCTTTGAGCATGGAAAGAAGAAAACACATCTAAAATTTCACATGAAACAAACCTAGGATTTATTTAATCAAATTTAGGATAATTTTAGACTTGTTCACATGTATCCAACCCAATTATCAAAAATTCAATCCACCAAAACCGCCACTTCCTCTCTCTCTCTCTCTCACTACCACCATCCTCTCAATCCTCTGTTTTTTAAACAATACAAACAAATACATGAATTATGTATGTATATACATAAATTATATCTATATATATCATCTAGCTTTCCAAAAGAGCACTAAATTATATCGTCTCTCGTAACTTTTTACACAAAAAAATCAAAAAATTAAGTTTTACTCATCTTCCCAAAACAATCCAAAAATACCCACTTAAATGTGTTTTATGTAGTGCTGGAAAGAACTAAACTATTCATTTATCAAAAGTAACACAACAATATTCATGATTTTTAGAATTATTCAATAATTTTTCAAGAAGGATATGGGTAAAATTGTATGAAGGCAGAAACAGAGACTAATAAATTTGTATAGTTAAATCATATATAGAGATATAACTATATAATATGTATAACAGTTGTATCAAACATGTTAGCTAAGAATTTGGATCATACTCTGCAGTTTGTAGTGCTACATAACTTGAAATCAACTTTTAAATTTTAAATAATAATAAATAAATAAATAAATAAAAAGAGAGTCCTAGGAGAAGCAAGAAGAAGACCAAGATGTAGTAGTGGTGGTGTTTGGGTTGTGGAGGCGAAGAAAGTTTCTCTTCGTGGTGGAGTAGAAGAGGCCATATCGAACTGAACAGACTATCTTCGGATCTTTCTGGCGAGATCGGAACTGGACCAGACGACCCTCTTGACCGGAAGAAAGAAACCTTGATCCTCTCTGCAACACTCTTCTTCTGCAGAAGCTGGTAGCTTCTCAAGCGATTGCCTCTTCTCCATCTCCATAGAATAAATGAGGAAGCGAGAGAGATGAAAGGACTCCCGTATTTAGATATTGTAGAGGTGACCCCGTATTAAAGATTAGAGTAAAGATTAATAGTATTTTAACTAAAAGACTAAAGATTAGAGTAAAGATTATCCAAAAATTAAAGATTAGAGTAAAGCTTATTCAAAGATTACCCAAAGATAGAAATCTATATAATAAAACATGTATAAATACAAAGAAAAAGCCCAGGTTTGATCACCTGAACCGTATGTAATCCGGTATTATTTCTTTGTTAAACACCATTGTTCCTTTTGCCTCCTTGTTCCTCTTTTACTCGGCTCAGTCGTCAATGGGGTTTAGGGCGCCATTCTGATGAAGATTGGGAGAGAGGGAGGAGAGAAGATGAAGAGAGAAGATGATGAGAGGAATGGGCTCAAGCGAGGAAGGTTGGGCTCGATGGAGAGAGAGAGAGAGAGAGGGCTGCGTGTATTCAAAATTTGAAATAAAAAAGAGATAAATGGGTGAGACAAATGGGAGTGAGAGGTTGTTTGTTGAAAATGAGAGACAAATGGGGCTCAGATATTTTGAGCCCTTAGATTAAATCAATCTAATGGCCCAAATTTTGACACAGGTATAAGAGTCAAATCAGATTCAAAACCGAGCTTCCTTATTATATAGATAATAATAATAATAATAAATAAATAAATAAAATGTATACAATAAATGTTAATGGTGTAGAAATGCATAGTAATTGAAGGAACACTAACACTGGGTATAATAACAGTTGGCGAGAGACCCACTTTCAAAGCAAGGGTCATGGGCTTGAAGCTCTATTCACGGGGCTATGGCAGTGTAAAATGAACGTGCAGAGCAATGTGTCATACTATTCAATTCACTTAATTCTTCTTGTTTTCCAAATCAAAGAAACACATAAGTAACTTGACTTTCAATATATTAAGAAGTTTCAATGTTGTCCCTCATTAAATGCATTCACACAAACCTAACTATCTTGACTTTGTTAAGCATTTTAGGACATCAAAATAACAATGGGAAGAGTCTAAATAACATCAATATCAACTGCACAAAGAGGAAACAATGGATTACTCAACTGTAAGGAAGATGGCTTGCCAGGAACAATAGTACCAAAAATGCTTGATTGGAACTTTGTAGAATTCAGATTGCGATTGAAAGACAACACCTGAAACAAAATAAAACAATAATAATAACAACAATGAGAGCAATTTCCATGTCGCACATTGCAATTCATGAGTAGTGAAAACTAAATGACATAATGTGGAAACAAAATTAGAACAAAAATAAATAAATAAATAAATAAAAAATACACATACAACAGAGTTAGGTCAAATTTTTATCAAAGGAAAATAAATTACATACATTAGAAAATTTTTATCGTAGTCAATAAGGTCAAATTTTTATCGAAGGAATAGTTAGTCCCAAACCTTATCATAAGACATAGAACTAAAGTCGAAAAATATAAGTAGAGTAATCTACCTAAAACTCTATCTTTTGTAACAGATTGATGTGTTTCCAAAATTGTTTTATGTAGTCAGTTTTGTAAAAATGGCATAGGCAAACAACCGTAAAAGAATTCTGGAAAACTCAAAAAGATTGAGCAGCAAGAGGAGGGGAATGAACAGAAAATGGGTAGGCAGAAATATAGAGAGAGAAAGGGAACATAAAGAGAAGAGGAGCGAGCATCTTACCTTCTTGAGCAGAGGCGGAAACAAAAATAACCTGTTAACAGCCTGTGAGAGAGAATTCTAGATGATGAAAACAATTTTGTTCAATGATAAAAATATAAAAGTTTCTGAGTTAAGCTCTCAATTTGGGCCCATGAAAGTGGTGGCCCTTTAAACATTATGCAAGCAAAGCCATATGACATAATTGAATTATTATATGTTGCCTTTTCCTTTTTTCTTTCTTATTTTCATTTTTTAAGTTTTTCCCGATTAGGTTGGTCAGCCATTGTCATATAGGTGTTCATTATTTTGAGTATGGGTTAAATCTTCTTTTTTAATCACCACGTATACTTTAAGATCCAATAAATATTGAAATTTTTAAAAAATATTATTTGTGAATTATTATTATTTTAAAATATAAAATACACAAATCAAATAATCTGATCACATATCATGATATCAAATATAAAAAAATCCAATAACACTAAAGAAACATAAATGAGGTGGGGTCATATAAATTGTGAATCCTCTATACCAACCTATCACAAAGTGCAATGCTTATCAAAGTAGATATCATAAATAGATGGTTAGCAATTGCAACTAGAAAATCAAAGCTGTATAGTTCATGTGAAAGATGACAGATAGTGAGAAACGTTTCATGAGTGATGAATTCGAGGTGTTTTGGGAGTTTGAATAAAATTTATTTTTTGACTTCTAATTTATTTTCAGTCACATTAATTTTTTAATTTTTTTATATATGTTTTCTTAAAAAAATTAAAAAATTAATTTTCAACAAACTTCCTAAAATAAGCTTTGATTGCCAAAAAGCAGAGAGAAGCGATGGCGAGGTGAGAACTATAACAAAGACATTTTTCCCCTTGGTTTGAACAAACACAACAAAGAACATCAATTTAAACCTCAAAAGCGAGGTTTGAGAGAGAGAGAGAGGTACGAGAGGAGTTGAAGCAAAGGCGATGGCCGGTGGCTATGGTGGTGGTGATATCGAGATAATACCTAATTAACAAATCAATTTTACTCTATTATATGATGGAGGAGGTAGAAATCAAACATGATAAAATGAAAGTCCATAGTTAAAACATTTAATCGAAAAGCAAGCGCTTAGAATGGGGTCTAAAGCACAAAAATTGAAACGACCTTTTACAATAAAGTGCGAACCATAAATAAACCTTGACACTAACTAAACTCTGGTTCTTGAGAAAATTGAGGATTAAAAAATTGCTAGGAATAAGGGTCATCATTGCACAATATAAGAAAATTATTTGCAATAAGATCTTGGTACCATGGACATGAACTTCATAATAATGAAACAAATCCCATCTCTTAACTTAAATTTGAGCAGTCAAAGCAGCATTTAACTATTTTCAATACAATCAGCTTACAGGTAATGCTAGAGTGTGGCCTTGACGGCGTGTGCATACACAAAGGAAAGAGCTATTTTGGCGGTGTCTGCTTCAACAATCTCAATACAAAAATCTTGCAACTAGTTTCTTTGGTCTGAGCTCTCTGGCAATCATGTTCCCCAAGGGTAAAACATCGGATCTGAAGTTACAAAAGTCGAATCAATAAGTAAACATGTAAAACCATAAAAGCAGGTCACCCTATGATGTGCAATTGGCCAAATTCAACAAATTCTAAAAAATAAAAAATAAAAAATAAATAAAGGCCTAGAGCATCCAAAACATAATTTGAAAAAAGTAAACCGAGCTCTAATTGGATAATAGGAATAGCTTGACATAAGTGGAGATAATTTTCTTATCATCTCACTAAACAATACCACGGCACCAACCACCTAATGACACATGATACTTGAGAATATCATTATAGTACAAACAAAATAAAATAAAAAACTAAGGTTGATTCATGCTTATCATTTTGCTAAGAACGCAATTACAATTTAAAATAAATAAAAACAAAAAGTGAGCTAAACATAGGATATTAGTATGACCATTCGACCAATTAATATGTGCTAAGCTAAATGGAGACATATAATCATTAGTCAACAACTCCATAAGATCAAAAAATATACATAAGAAAATGGAAAGATATATGAAAGAGAAGAAATACAAAAGAACATGACACATAATCTACAAAAATGAAAATTTAATTTCATAAATTTCACTTACAGAATGAGGTTAGGAAACAATGAAGCAACGACCACTGTAACCACCGATCCTAGACGCCTCTTTTGACCTACCTTAAAAATCCAAATTCAAATGCAAATGCAAATTGGACTGTATACTTAAATTTATTAGTAAATTGAATTATTAGTAAATTTAATTTGACTATCAAATGAGTATATAGTCCAAATTGCAAATGCAATGAAACATCTGATCAAATTGAATTATTAGTAAATTGAATTCAAATGCAAATGAGTATCTGATCCAATTTGAATTATTAAGATGCAAATTCAAATGAGTATACAATGCAATTTCCAATTTACAGTCCGAATTGAATTATACTCAAATGCAAATTCAAATAAGCATACTCAAATGCAAATGAATTATACTCATTCGAATTATACTCTGTATTCAAATGCAAATGAGTATACTCATTTGTATACTCATTTGCATTGTATACTCATTTGAATTTGCATTTGGACTGCATACTCATTCAAATGAGTATACTCAAATGCATTGAATAATTAAATTGCATTTGAATTGGACTGTATACTCAAATTGAATTATTAGATCCTTAAATTTACTCATTTGAATTTGCATTTGCATTTGAATTAATAGTAAATTGGACTGTAAATTGGACTGTATACAAATGCATACCAATTGGACTATTCGTTGCACCTCTTTCAGTTGACACCCAAACTCCTGGCCCTTGAACTTCAGGTTGTTCATCCTATAAAGTTTGAGCAAAAAATATAAATTTAAGTATACAAAATAAATTGATACAAATCTTCAATTAGTTCCTATTTCTAGCAGTGGCGATTCCAAGAACAACAATTGCCTGGATATCCAAATCTACAAATCGACACAAGAAAAAAAAAAACCCAGTTTGTGACAAAAGAAAGAAAAGAAAATCGAGAATGGGTCACATATACACATAAATATAGATTTCTATATAAGAAATAAGGATGCATTTGTGTCTTTATTACGGATGAGAAATAAGTCAAATTGGATTCACAGTGCGCTTTGCGACCAAAAACTCCGATTATTACGGCGGAGTTGCGAAGGAGATCGGAGAGAGAAGATCGGAGATCGATCTCGAATCGATCACATATACACATAAATATAGATTTCTATATAAGAAATAAGGATGCATTTGTGTCTTTGTTACAAATGAGAAATAAGTCAAATTGGATTCACACAGTGCGCTTTGCGACCAAAAATCCGGTGTACGGTCGAAGGAGTTGCGAAGGAGATCGGAGGAGAGAAGATCGGAGATCTGAGATCGATCTGGGAGGAGAAAAGATGAAGAGTTCTTGTCGGTGGAGTTCGGGCGCTGTGATTGGAAGCGGAAGCGGTGGAAAGGGAGGAGAGGAAGAGATCTACGAGGAGAGAGATTGACACGAAGTTGCAAATAATGTGTGGGTGGGTGGGTGGGGCCGCAGAGAGAGTGAGAGAGGGATTGTTTTGGTAGGAATGCGAAAATATCACAAAGCATCTCGACCTTTAAAGAATAAAACAACTCATCTCAACCCTTGAATTGAAATGTATCTCTCATACATTTGAAGACATTTTCAAAAAAGCTCTTGCCTTATTATATAGATATATATATTAATAATAAAATTCAAATTGTCTGGATAGCAAGAGCCCCTACCTAATCTTAATCAAATTTATTTTGAGTTTCTAAGTTTAGTTCAAGGTCTATAGTATTACAATTAGCATTTTTAAGTTCATAATAATAAAACAACGGTGGTGCTACATGCACCAATTAATATACATACTAGTATACCAACTAGTGTTATGATATTATTATTGACTATATCTATTATACAAGTTACAAATATCCAAAACCATACAAATGATGTCACATCATACATTAGTATACTAGTGTGTCCATTAATTAGTATATATAGCATTATTCATAAAACAAATATCTAAACAACACAGTATATGTTGCCAAGAAGTGTTGGAAATGCTAATAAGTTTTTTCTATAAACATGTCATCAAGGCCTTGCATGTTCATCAAATCCAAGCTAAGAAACTGTAATTTACAACCGTGAATTGGAGAAACTAAAACCATCAATGCTATAATGTCAGGAGTTAATAGACGGGTGCTGGCTATTCTGGTTGGGGCATTAAGAAAATGCATCCAACATAAGGCTTAAAACTCATAGTCAAGAAAGAGAAACATAGTATAGCATTCTCTGTTGAACTTGATTATCTCTGAAGTTAGAATAAGTGGTATCAAGATACTTCTTGCGATTGTTTCTTCTCATCAACCCGACATTCCATGACTTCCATGCGCAACATAATGAGCCAAAAGGTCACTTAAAGCTGCCACACCAACAAAACCTATCTTCTATCATTTAACTATGACATGTGATGTAAATCCAAATGAAAGCACAACAATTTATACATGATTCATGGTCCAAAAACATTATATGAAGAAGGATATCAAGCCCCAAAACATTGTGCCAGAGAAATAATTTGAAACATTAACTTCCAAATCCTTATTGGTGCATGGGCGAAGAACACGATGCTGATTTCAAAAAGATCATCACAAACATATATACCTTTTCACGAATTTTAAGGTTGTGGATCACCAAGCAAAAATTTCTAAAGACAAGCTTTTAAATTGGGAAAATTGTTTCACATAAAAGTAAGGAGTAATGAAGTTTTGAACTTTTATTTTGTTTCTAAAAATACAAAAGAAAACAAAATCAATACCAAATAAACATTTCTCTTGTTGAGATCAAATATGTTTTCAGATTGAACAAGAGAGTTATGTGTGAGGTAATTTTAGGTAATGCCATTTGAAAAACAAAGTGAAAAAAAAAATTTGAGTTGATTTGCTAATTAAATTTTAAAGTATGTCCACATTAAAAAAATATATATTGTAATTAAACTTAAATTAAGATTTGTTAATTCCTCTAAGAGGATTCACACTATCCATCCAAGTCTTGAAATGTTAATTTTTTAGGTTATATTTTGATCACAAACTCTTTTGCTAAACAAGCATTTGCAAAAAATTGATTTGATTAGAAAATTGAATTTCAAATAAAAATAGAATTAGAATAAAATAAAGAGTGAGGATTCTAAGGTATTGATGAAGGATGAAGAGATTAAGAAGAGATGGAAAAACTATTTTGAGAAACTATTAAATTAGGAACATGGAGGTACATCAATAAGGGAAAAAAAATAGCCAGTAATACGATAAACCAAGACTATAGGTTCTATCGCAGGATTAAGAACTTTGAAATACATATTGCACTTAAGAAGATGAAATCAAATAAGGCTTTAGGACCCGATGATATCCCTATTGAAGCTTGGAAGTGTTTGGATAAAAAAGGAGTTGCTTGGTTGACTAGGTTGTTTAGCAAAATTTTGTTGACTAGGAACATGCGGATAATTGAAGGAAGAGTATTTTAGTGCCAATCTATAAGAATAAAAGGAGATGTTAAATTGCAATAACTATAGAGGAATCAAGTTAATGTGTCATATAATGAAAGTGTGAGAGAGGGTGATGGGCAGCGATTGCGAGATATATGAGGTGTCCAACAATCAATTTGGATTTATGCTGGCGGTCAACAATGAAAGCAATCTATCTTTTGAGGAGAGTAATAGAAAAGTATAGAGAAAAGAAAAGAGACATTTATATGATGTTTATCGACCTTGAGAAAGCATATGATAGAGTGCCTTGAGATATAATATGACAGGTGTTAGAGAAGAAAAGGGTGACAAAAGATTACATTGATATAATTAGGGACATGTATGAACGGGTGGTGACCACTATTAGATACTTTCTTTGGAGAGACAAATAAATTTCCTATCCTTTGTGGTTACATCAAGAATCTACCTTAAGTCCTTATATTTTTGCTTTAGTTATGGATGAGTTGACGAGAAATATTCAGGATGACGTGCCATGGTGTATGCTTTTTGCAGACGATATCGTGAGACTAGAGAAGGAGTTAACACAAAGTTAGAGATTTGGAGAAAAACACTTGAATTTAAAGGATTCCAGATAAGCAAAACTAAGGCAGTACATGGAGTGTAAATTTAGCAACAGTAACAATGAAAGCAAAGGAGAAGTGAAGATTGAGAACCAAGAACTGCCTAAGAGTGACCATTTTCATTATTTAGGATCGATTATCACAACGGCAGCGGAGATTGATCTGAGATATAGTCTATAGGATTAAGGCGGGATTGAGTAAGTGGAGAAGTGTATATGGGTCTTGTGCAATAAGCGAATACCCACTAGACTAAGAGGTAAATTCTATGAACGACTATTAAACGGCGATCTTTGTATGGGGGAGTGTTAGACAACCAGAAACAACATGTAGATAATATGAATGTGGTGAGATGAAATGCTAAGGTGGATGTGTGGCAAGACTAAACAAGACAAAATTAGGAATGAGTGTGATACGGAATGAAGATAAGTCGAGAGAGAATCGATTGAAATGGTTTGGTCATATTCAACGGAGACCAGCGAGGCGATAGTGAGGAGATGCGTCTTGATAGTGAAAAGATCTGCGATGTAGTGACGGTAGATGGAAGTGCTAGGGGACGGGTAGGCCTCAGTGCGTTGGCTAGCGTTATAAATAGAATCTGGATCTACTTAATCGACTAACAAATAACTGTGATAGAGCTATAGCGATCCGGGTTTACCCTTGTTGTATAGTGATCCGGACATGTGTAAAGTGGATGTTAGTAGTGGATTGTTGTCTGTTCGTCCTTTCATATATTGTATTTGAGTTATAGGATGTGTTGGGCGGGTTTGTTTGAGTTGGTTGTGTTTGGGAGCCAAGGGTTCTTGAATTTTTGTCCTTCGCTCGGCGAGGTTAGTCGCTTCAGCGAAGTTGAGTTTTGTGTCGGTGGGTCGAGCAGGCGGCTTCGGCGGCAGCTCGTCTGGCTGGACACAACACCATGATTTTCGCTCGGCGAGTTGTTCTTCGCTCAGCGATCTAGTTCGATCTTCGCTCGGCAGCGATTCGTCGCTTCAGCGTCGTCTAATTCGATTTGAAGGTTGAGCTCACAACTCGGCGAGCTTTTCTTCGCTCGAGCGAGCTTCTAGGATGTTGGCTCAAGCGAGGCCTTCTTGGCTCGAGCTACGGTTTTCAATGCGTCGCCGGCGACCAAGTCTTCCTTCAGCGAGCTGTTTACTGTCGGTTAAAGAATTTTGGTTAGATTTTTATAAACTTTTGATCCAATCCTCGGATCCGAGCTTCTCTCTAACTTTATATTCTCTAGGTTTGATCTATCTAGGATCATTTCCTTCCCATCTTGCTTTGTTAAAAGAGTAGAGGTTGACGAGGGCTTCGATTTAATCTGAAAAAAGTCGGTGTTTGGAGCATTTGATCTTTGGGTCTTCATCTCCTTTTGGGCTTAAACTTTGAGGTAGGGATATCCTACTCCTCTTTATGGATTCTGTCTTTAAATTTTGACATTTTGATGTGTTGGGGATAGTTAAATAATTTGGGAAAGTTTGGGGCTTTTATGCAATTTTATAAAAGTTTGGGGTTTTGTTTTAAATAAACCTATATGTGCAGTTGGTACATAGAAATGAGATTAATGTAGAATCATTGATGAAAATGGAACCTTAGGGGTTGAATGTTAATTATGGAAAATGCTATAATTATATTGTTTAATTAATTGGGATAATTAATTGTGGAATTGAGATGTTGATTATATATCCATTGTGCATTTATTTTCTGTTTAGAAATATACGCTTTGGGCTATCGGTGGAGGATAGTCTTGATTGTTTAGATAATGCATGATGATTAGGTAAATTAAAACCAATCATTGAAATGTGTCATTAGAATGACAGTTGAAGAATACATTAACTTTATGTATTGATTTGTGATGTGTATAATTGTTGTTTATATGCATTGTGTTGTGTTGGAGAAGATAGGGGATGTACTCAGGTTTAGGGAAGATAGGGGATGTACCTCTAAACCGGATGTTGTTCAGGAGAAGATAGGGGATGGACTCGTAGATAAAGCTCATATGCTTGTCTTGGGAATGTGATATAGCTAGTATGCATATCATGGAAGTAATGAAGTTGTAAGTGGTTAATATGGTTTGTTGTTTCATATGAGTTGTGTGGCAGTTACGAGCCATGAGTTATAATGAAATTTAATGAAAATGGAAGTAATTGAATATAGACGAAGGTCTTGGAATTGTAATGTGTTATGAAAGAACGTAAAAGTATTGACCATCTATCAATGTTAATCTTTTAGTCATTATTCATAAGCGGTTTAATATATAATATTTCTCTTTAATTTGTAGCTCACCTATATAGAACATCATTTGCCAAGTCACAGGCTGACATACCACCTCCAGGGACTCCATGCTGAGCATGCCACCTCCAGGGTTTTAAGCTTGAGGCTGTCACCTCGAAAAGACTTAACCAGGGAGTAATGTGGATGGACACTTTTGACTTCTATTTACTTTTGATGTGTTGCATGTAACTAAACCAAGGGCTTCCGTGTATTGAGCTAGACGTTTAGCTCTCTTGATTGTAACCAAGTGTTAACTTGAAAATTGTAAGCCTTTAAGGCATCCGCTTTTATTGTTTACATATAATACTTTTTATGCAGGCTGATTCGTGAAACAGTTAAATAGAAGAAGGTGGACTTTTATTATGTTGATGCATGTTCGTTGATGGGTTTATTGTCTCATTATTTTGAGGCGTTACAACTTGGTATCGAAAGCGTCTAGGGTTGAATACTTTAGTAATGCGTACAAGGAAGTGATTAGGATCACAATGGGTTTGTCTCGCAATGGCCAGTAGAGACTTCAGAAGGTGAGTGTCATAATGCTTATGTGTTTAATGTGATAACATGTTTACGTCATGATTCTATTTGGGTATGGGATTTAATTTCAAGATGTTGATTGGATCCTCATGGAACTTTCGAGAAGTCTTGTTGGAAAGGCACTTGATCAATGCCTAGATTCTCCACAGAACTGCAGAAGTAACGCCGACTCGGGTCATTGTCATTATCAAGAAATGAAATGCGTAAAGCTGCTCATGTTTATGTGCTTACGATGGAGTGAATTATTGTGGTCCATGTTTTAGGAGGCGAGTGTTTAAGTTATGTAACGCGTTTATAAATGTTAACGTTCGGTACATGTTACCTAATAATTATTAGGATGTCGGGGCGAGGAAAGCAGTGGAAGCGTGGTAGGCACAGGAGGCGAGATATGCCTTTCATGGGATGAAGATTCCAAACAACTTCGAGGGAAGGTTAGTCGAGGCCATATGAAAATGAGGCAGCTGAAACCTGGCCGGTGACTATCAGGGCGCTCTAGCCCGAGAGATATCGAGGCGTTTCAGTGGAGTCCGATGGGTATTCTCGGAGGCCAAGAGAATCCCAGAGCTCGGGTTGTTATTCTGAGATCACCGAGGACCTTAACTTTTACGAAGAGGGGAGTTCTTAGGTCCTAATCAGGATGAGTTTGTGGGTGATCTGAAAAGAGTCGCATGGTATTTGTCGATGAATAAACTCGTAATCGCAGAGACAAACGAAGGCGTTTGAGATGTTAGGCGTCGAAGGCGAAATCACGAAGGTGACCTTGGCATCTTTCCAAATTTGAAAGAGGATCGTCCGATGGTGGAAGTTCTGAACCGCGGTCAGACGTGGAGGCACTCTCAAGAGCTTTTTTGTTAGGTGACTTTTTCAGAGAAGTTCTTGTCTCCGTTTGTTCGTGAGAGGTTGAGAGTCAGATTCTGCCCGGCTTCACCAAGCAGAGAGATAGGTTTATCGATGGCCGAAGTTTGAGGCCTCCATTCACTTAAGTTTGTCCCGAGGTTTGCATCACTTTTGAATTGGTGAAAGCGTCAGGAAGCAGGTGGGTGTATTGAAGTTGAGAAAAAGTTGTGTAGCGGCCTCAAGTTGAGAATAATGAGATCTATGTTTGAGTTATGGCGGCTTGGTTGATGCTTTAAATGTTCATCGAAATTATGATCTTGAGGAAGAAGGATGAAGAAGCTGAGAAAATCGAGAGGTCGGGAGAAAGTCGGGTGGTGTCGGAGAAGCAGAGGGAGTTCCTAACCCTCGGCGATCTCGAGGTGGAGTTTCTAGGTGGAAACTTTCCTGTCTGGGAGTCAGCGAGCTCGGGAGAAGGCGATGAGGGAGAGTTTACTTCTGAAGTGTGGTCTTTTTAAGGTTGCCTCAGGTCGGGGCATCTTCTTCCCCGAGCC